>JAJOOR010002437.1:0-75779 GCA_036250505.1 Solanum acaule | reverse complement strand
TTGCCCTTAGTCCCTATTTCCCGTTAATTAATGTTGAATGTACTTCCGCGACCGATGAAGTGTGATGACAAGTTTGAGAGGTTTGTTTGGGGTTCCTTCGGGTTCCTCATTCGCCATGTCACGTCTAGGCCCTAGGCTTGGGTCGTGACAATTAGCATTCACAGTCTTCGCGAAAATCTGTTTGATCTCCTGTTGGACACTTCAACTTGCCCACTAGTCTGCGGATGGTAAGGAGTGGCTATAATGTGGCGGACACCATATTTCTCAAGTAGCGCCTTGAACAACTTATTACAAAAGTGGGAACCTCCATCACTGATAATCGCCCTAGGTGTACCAATTCTGGAGAAGATATTCTTTTCCAAGAATGCGGTGACACTTTTACCTTCATTGTAGGGGAGCGCAATTGCTTCTACCCACTTCAACACATAATCAACCGCAACAAGAATGTACTTCATCCCATGTGAACTCACAAATGGACCCATAAAATCAATGCCCCATATATCAAACATCTCTATCACCAATATAGGGTTTATAGGAAGCTCTTGCCTCTTTGAAATCCCTCCTTCTCTTTGGCAACGGTCACAAGACTTGGCGAAAATCATGAGCATCTTGGTGGATGGTAGGCCAGTAGTACCCATATTGCAAAATCTTATGCGCAGTCTGAATATCACTATGATGCCCACCAACAGGAAATGAATGACATGCCTCAAGTACACTCAACATCTCAACCTCGGGCACAGAGTGATGAATAATCCCATCAGCAAAACTACGATACAAGTAAGGCTCATCCCAAAAGAATTTCTTCACATCATGCATAAGCTTTTTCCTTTGGTGAAAAGATAGATCAAGAGGCACCAAATCGCTTGCCAAATAATTAGCAAAGTCTGCGAACTAAGGAATTAGATCATGAGAAGCAGCCAATACCTATTCATCTAGAAAAGCATCATTAATTTCAGCCCTATCACCAATCTTTAGCATAGCCTCTTCCTCTAATCTGGACAAGTGATCGGTAACTTGATTTTCGGTCCCCTTTCTATCTTTTACCACAAAATCAAACTCTTGCAGCAACAATACCCATCTAATCAACCTCGATTTTGCATCTTCTTCGCCATCAAATACCTCAATGCAGAATGGTCAGTATGCACTATGACCTTAGTACCAAGCAAGTAGGATCAAAATTTTCTCGAATGCAAAAACCACCGCAAGAAGCTCTTGTTCAGTCACAGTATAATTCTTCTGGGCCACATTTAGAGCTTTGCTAGCATAGTAAATAGGATGGAGAATTTTATCTCTCCTCTGTCCTAATACTACACCAAGCGCCACTCCAGTCGCAGCGCATATTACCTCAAACGGTTGTCCCCAATTCGGTGAAATAATGATAGGTGCAGTAACCAACTTCTCCTTCAAATCTCTAAATGCTCTCCGACAAGCATCATCAAAATCAAACGTATACTCTTTTTCAAGCAGTTTGAACAATGGATGTGCAATTTTAGAGAAGTCCTTGATGAACCTCCTATAGAAACCTGCATGCCCAAGAAAACTTCTAAACACCTTTTACATAGTTAGGTGGTGGAAGCTTTTCTATTACCTCTACTTTTGTTCTATCAACCTTAATGCCATTCTTAGAAATCTGATGACCCAGAACTATCCATTCTTTCACCATAAAGTGGCACTTCTCCCAATTTAGCACCAGATTGCAGTCTTCACACCTTTTGAGCACCTCAGCCAAATGATCCATACATCGATTAAAAGAGTAACCTACCACAGAGAAATCATCCATAAATACCTCAATAGTGTCCTCCACTATATCAAAAAATATAAACATCATACAACACTGGAAGGTCGCTGGAGCATTGCACAACCCAAATAGAATCCATTTGAAGGCGAAAGTCCCATAAGGGCAACTGAAAGTGGTTTTCTCTTGGTCTTCCGGGGCTATAGAAATCTGATTGTAGCCCGAATAACCATCAAGAAAACAATACCAACCCTTACCTACAAGTATATCCAACATCTGGTCCATGAATGACATAGGGAAATGGTCTTTTTCTGTCCAAGTATTTATCTTCTAGTAGTCCATGCAGACTCTCCATCCAGTCACAGGCCGCATCGGAACAGGCTCGTTTCTCTCTTTAGGAACCATAGTAATCCCACCTTCCTTGGGTACACATTGAACAGGACACACCCAACTACTATCTGCAATGGGATAGATAACTCCGTCATCCAACTCTTTGATGATCTCATTTTTAACTACCTCTTGCATAGGCGGATTTAATTTTCTCTGGTGCTCAATACTAGGCTTGTGATATGGCATGAGTTGGATTTTATGAGAACAGATACCAGGAGGGATCCCAATAATGTCCACAATAGTCCACCCAATAGCTCGCTTGAACCTTTTAAACACAGAAACCAAACACTCTACCCGTCGCCCATTCAAATCTGCCGCAATAATGACCGGTAAAGTATCATCTTTTCCCAAGAATACGTACCTCAAATGTGATGGTAAAGCCTTAAGCTCCAATTTCGGCGCCTCCTTAACAGACGGTCTTGCGGGTGGGGACTTACGATTTTTCATGTCTAACTCTAGCTTCTTTGGTTTCAAATGATATTCGCACCTATCAAGTGCGGTGACAAACTCATCATACTCTTCAATATCATCACTGTCAAAGTTCATCATGACCGCTGCTAGTGCCTCTACATCCAATCTTTCTTCAATATGCACCTCAGAACCACTCTCAACTCTATATGTTATCGTAGATATTGATTGGAGCTCACCACTCTTTTTCATAAACCTACATATATTGAAAGTTGCCTCTTCATTGTACAGTTTGAACTTCATCTGCCCCTTTTCCATATCAACTAAGGTGTGCCTAGTGCAAGGAATGGTCTCCCAAGAATGATGGGAACCTCAAACTCAACCTCACAGTCAAGAATCACAAAATCCGTGGAAAGATGAATGACCTCACTTTCACTAGTACATCATGGAGCACACCAATGGGCCTCTTCACAGTTCTATTGGCCATGAGCAACCGCATTGCAGTCGATTTTGTATCTCCTAGACCCAACTTCTTGTAAATAGATAGTGGCATCAGATTAATGCTAGCACCAAGATCACACAACGCCTTAGCAAAATGCAACAACCTGATGGTACATGGAATAGTGAAGGCTCCAGGATCCTCTTTTTTCTTCACAAGGGATCTTGTAGTAATATCACTACAATGTTGCAATCTATCATCATCTTCGAAGCTCACTGCCTTCTTCATTGTCACCATATCTTTCATAAATTTTGCATACCCAGGCATTTGCTCCTAACCTTCTATCAACAGAACATTGATGGAGAGCTGTTTCAACATGCTAATAAACCTGCGGTATTTTCCTTCTTTAGTCTTCTTCACTAACCTCCGTGGGAAGGGAGGTGGAGGTCTAGGTATGGGAACAACTTTCTGAGTTAACTCCACTTATTTCTCTGTCGCATTCTCAGACTCTCCACTTATTTCTCTGTCGCATTCTCAGACTCTCCACTTATTTCTCTGCCGCATTCTCAGACTCTCCACTTACTTCTACCACATCATCATCTTTACCAGTCTCAATTTCCACCCTAGACGGCATAGGTGGATCAATGGTTTGCTTCCCCCTCGAGTAGTGACTGCCATACAATGCCCATCATTCTTTGGATTCTGGATGGTGTTGCTAGGAAGAGTGCCAGGTTGACGTGGATTTACTGTAGTTGACAACTGAGTCATCTGCTGCTCAAGATGCTTGATTGACACTGCATGTGCATCAACCTTTTGACCAATACTAGACAAGCCATTTCTAATCTTCTTCACATTCTCACCAGTTGCATCAAACCTCCTCATCATCTTCTGCATCATATCCTCAATACGTGACATATTACTTCCAGCTTCCCTAGGACCAGATTCTCGATTTTGAGGAGGAACATAAGGTCTAACCCGGTCATTACTGTTGCCATAGTTGTTCCAGTTGTAGTTGTTTCGCGATTGAAGTTTCCATCCTGGACATATTGACCCTCTCGGTTGTAGTTTCCATAGTTCCGACCTTGGTTTCCTTGACCTTGTCGCCAATTATCCATATTGGAAGCTTGGGCGTTTGGTCGGAAACCCCCCGTCTAATAATTTACCACATAAGTATCTTCTTCATAGTAACACTCCTCAACCGGTGGTGGATTCCTAGTTAAATAATTCACAGCATGTACCTTCTCCGCACCTCCGCTCACATGCTTCAACACCAATCCTAGTTCGGTCCTCATTTGAGCCATCTCCTCATGAATCTCATCTGCAAACTGGTTGTTTGTAGCTTGAACGGCAAGCGTGTTCCTGCCAATATCCGACCTTCTAGTGCTCCAATCTTTATTGTTTCGAGAGATCTTCTCCAGTTTCTTCGCAATCTGCTCAAAAGTGCACTCACCATATGAACCTCCAGCGATAGTATCAAGCACTGCCTTACTGTTGTCATCCTGACCTCGGTAGAAATACTCCTTTAGAGACTCATCATCAATACGGTGATTCGGAACACCTCTTATGAAAGCAGTGAACCTGTCCCAAGAACTACTCACCGACTCTCCAGGTAGTGCTACAAAATTGTTGAGCTTATCTTTGTGGTTCAGCTTCTTAGACACTAGAAGGAATCTTGCTAGGAACATATCAATCAGTTGTTCCCATGTGTAGATTGAGTTATAAGGAAGCTCATTAAACCACACAGCAGCATCGCCGATCAATAATAGAGGGAATACTCGCAATCCAATGACATCCATGTCCAAGTCCGGTCGACCCACACAACTTTTGCAAACACTCCTTAGCTTGGTTATATGAGCATGTGGATCTTCCAATGCCAAACCAGCAAACAAGCCCCTCGCTGTAAGCATCTACATCAAACTGCTAGTCACCATAAATGTATGCCTCGAAGGTAGAGGGGGTAGGACAAGAGGTCATTCAGATTCAGCAGCATTAAAGTTGACCCTATAGTTATCACGCAGTCTTGGTCCTAGTGGATCCTGTACCCTCACTGCATCTCTCAGTAAATTCTCAACTTGAACCTGATTATTCTCATCACCAACCCTCGGAGGCTGCAACCCAACACCATCACCTAACTCTCCTATGATAGGATTAACTGGATTTCCTTGATTATTCATTCTCCGCAAAGTTTTGTTTAGTTCTGGATCGTAAGGAGTAAATGGTTCACCTTGGCTCCGTGTAGTTGGCATACACTAGAGTAGGAACCTGAGAGAAACAAAAACAAAAGAAAAAGTAAAATTAGGAAATATTTGTCTAAAGTTCAAATTTGATACGCTCAAATTACACCTCCCTAAAGAAGCATAAGCGATCGTTATCAAGTAAAGAACTCAACTTGTAGGTTGGGGTCGATCCCACGAGGAATATGGTTTAGACTTAACTTTAACCAATGATTATATTCATTTAGTCAATGTATTTCTGAAAACAAGTAAAAAAGGGGGAGGGGATTTGTGAAACAAATTCAGGAAATTATGTAAGTAATCAATGAGCAATATTCAAACTTTAGTTGTTATTAAGATGAGAAAGTAACTAGGGTATACGTGTTCCCCATAAACTCATAACGCGGTAATCCTAGTAATAGCAATCCTTTCCTAGTGTATTACATGCAAAGTGATAAGTTAGGTATCTCTAAATCCTTGGTCCGGCAACTAGAGAATTTCACCCCGTACCTTAGTCTGGCTACGTGTGTATAAGTTACTAACCCTTACCTTTACCTCATATTAGACATCACATAGATGTATGGCTTAGTTTTCACCCTCTCACCAATCGACATTAGACAGTATCTCACTAAATCTATGTTGATAGTTCTTTTCTCGTTAATTACCTCCTTGGTCCGGCAAGTAACGAGGCAAGTTCTAACGTTGGCCACCGTTAAAAAGATTTCTAAGCGAAAAAATTATCAATGCATGCAATAATACTATTCAAGAGTTACTTAGTTACTATTCATACGTTGTTAATCGATCATGGTTCCCACAACCCTAGTTGTGGATTTAGTTACCCATAATAACAAGAACATAATTCATATTTTTAGATGAAGAAATCATGAACTTACGTAATGAGAATGATAAACCCAGAATTTCAACTTGAATTTCCCAAACCAAAATCTTCAAAACGAACTTAGGGAATTAAGAATTGCTAGAGTTGCAAGTTAATCTCCCAAGTCAAAAACTGGAATAAAAGTAATAAAGTCTAACCCCAAAAACGAGGTTTACATGCCCTATATATAGAAAAATTAGTCCTAACTAAAAAGGAAATAATGTTTTAGGACGCGTGTTCGATCAATGACACTGACCTACGGACCGTGGATTGACCTACGGTCCGTAGGTCCCTTCCATTATTCAGGACTTAGGCAAATTTTCAGCGTCCAAAACATCATCATCTCTGATGCAAACGACGGATCAACAGTACGGACTGTGGTTTGATCCACGGTCTGTAGATCCTCCTCCGTAGCTCCACACTTAGAATCTTCAAAATCAGGTACTGGAACCCTTTTTCTGAATCATTTGACAGAGCAATAGTACGATCCGTCGATTGCAACTGTGGTTCCACAATTGGTCAAGAATTCCCTGATCTCCTTTAATGCTTTACTTCCCCATCTACGACACCTATCTACGGAGCGTGAATGGACCTACGGTCCGTGGATCACCTCCATAGATGCCCTTTTCTGCACATCCTTCAGTTGTGTCTCTCAGTTTCCATGTTTGAACATATTTCCTGCAAACATGATAAAAATACATAAAAACCAATACAAAATGGCCCTAGACACACATAACTCTTAAGTGAAATGTATTAAAAATATCATAAACTCATGGCATATCACTCATCTAGATCGATGTCCTAATCTTCATACCTGTTTGGATGTCCCACGGCATTTACCTTTTCAAACTTGGAGACAATATGCTTTGTTAATAGATCTATTTGGGTCCTCATATGTGCCATGTCCTGATCCCTTTTTTCTTCTCGCTTCCTTTGTTCAGCTGAAAGTTCAAAAGTATACCCAAGATCTCCTACTTCTGCATCCCTGGTGTACCATGCCCTGTTATTCTTTGACACCTCGTCCATCAGCTGCATGCTCTTTGAGAATGTCTTCCTCATAAAATATCATCCACATACTGCATCAGCAACAGTTTTAGTCACATAATTTAAAGATCTATCGAATGCCTATTTTAGATGTCTCTCGGTGAGACCATGGTTTGGACACTTCTACAACTTTTGACTGAGTCTCCACCAGGTGTCATGCATTGCTTCTCCTGGTAGCTGGTTATGGGCACTTATCTCATCTTTCATATGCAGCTCTTTTGATTCTAGAAAAATTCGTTCCAAGAAAGCTTTGTTAAGTTCAATCCAAGTCCTGATTGAGTCATCAAACATCTCATTCAACCAAATTTTTGCCTCTCCAGTAAGAGAAAATGGGAACAGTCTCAGTCTCATTGCTTTCTGGCTAACCCCAGGGATTTCTTGTGATTTGCAGATCGCCACAAAGTTCATCAAATGTTGGTTTGCATCATCACCAACTGTACCCCTGAACATACCTTTCAGATTCAACAATTGAATCATAGTGCTGGTGATTGTGAATTTCACACCTGGAGGTAGTACAGGTAACACTATCGCTCTTGTAGCTCCAGCTCCATCCAAGTCTGCATCATCTTCGTCATACATCACGTGAGTTGGATGTTGTGCTCTATCCCTTGGAGCTATTGGTTGGCGATTGGGAGGAAACAGTTCATCGACTCCTCTGTTTTCTTCCACCACCCTAGGATGGTTGTTCCCAGCATTCTGCTGAAGACCTCTTGCAATAGCTTCAGCTTCCAGTCCCAACCTTTGCGTCTGTGCCTCCAGTTCTTGTGCATTCACCATTTTTTGAAGTTTTGGATCGTAGGGGACTAATGGGGATCCTCACTTATGCTATTTGGCATAAACAGTTGAATTAACCTGAAAGAAGACATAGACAAATAACAAGATGTAACATTAGAAAATATAACTACACTTAGATTAAAAGCTAGTAAAACACACTTCTGAATTGAAATTCCCCGGTAGCGTCGCCAAAATTTGATACGTCCAAACGTACACCTTAATTAAGAGATATAAATGGTTGAAGTCAATTTATAGAACTCAACGTCAGTTGAGGTCGATCCCACATAGAATTTCTTTACAAAAATGATTTCACTGTCGCGTTTTACTCAAATATTGTTATTATTTCCTAAAAAAACAATTACGGAAAGTGAAATGGGTTTAGTTGTGATGTTCTAATAACTAAGTTATGTAATCGAGATCCAGATTAACAAATAATAGATTTTTCAGTTCACAAGTTGTCTCATTGATTTAAAGAAACCAGGATTGTGTTCACCATAAAATTACACCTAATGTTCCTCCATAGTTAAGTTCAGGCAATTTAGCTCTACAAAATGCAGACGAGTTAGATATATCTGATACTTCTTAGTCTAATAAGATAATGTTCACTCAAGTCCTCTTGGTCCCAGAGTGTTACTAGTTTTACTCTCGTTTACAATGGTGTTAAAGTTCTTTTCTCTCGAACTCAAACTTTGACTCCATTTCTTCCAGTTAACTTAGTTTTTTCCTAACTATTATTTTTTTCTTGAACAAATAATAGATATAGGCACATTCCAATGCGTGCACTCATCAAAATAAACGAATTTTGAAAACTACATTATAATTTGCAAACATAGATTGCCTATCACTCATTTTACGGAATTACACTATAGTTTTACGTCATAGATCCCACAATCCCAGTTGTGGTATTTATCTACTCATGATTTCACGTAAACATTCAGAAATATCAAATGAAAACATGTTTAGAAAGTACTTACAAGAATAATCAAACAACAAGCCACATCAATAATTCAAGAACCGGAAATCCAAACTTCGATCTTAATTCAATGTTTAAATCGGAAATCAAAAACTAAGAATAAAGGAAACTTGTTCATCGTTCCAGGTTAGACAAGATAAAAAATAAAAATAAAAACCCTAATTAATTCAAATAGGTGTTTGAAAAAAGAGTCCTACTCGAAGTAGGAATAAACTGTTGGGCCCTTCATGCCCACTTCTACGACTCGCCAAGGGCTTCACGGTCCATGAAGCCCTCCGTGGTCTTCCCTTGGAACTTCCCAAAATTGAGTCTTCAATGCTTAAACACTGGAACATGCATCACGGACAACATGACAGATCATCAAATAGACCATGGCCTGTATGGGTGTTCGTGGTCTTTACTTGGAATTTCCCAAGTTTGGGTCTCATTGTCATTACACTGGAAAGGGTACTACAGACAACACCACAGACCGTCATATGGACCACGGTCCGTTTGGGTGTCCGTGGTCTTCACTTGGACACTTCTCATTTTTCACTCTTTTACTCTTGAATACTAGTTCAACTTCACGATCTCGACCACAGGTCGTTGTGATGACCACAGTCCGTGAGGTTGGCTATGGTCTTTACTTGGCTTGGAGGAGTTGAGATTAGGTTGGACCTTCATACTGTAAATGATTCATGACCTTCACCACGGTTCGTAGAAAGGACCACGACCCATCTAGGTGCTCGTGATCTTCACTTGATCACCATCATCTTTTGCTTCTTTTTCCAATTTTCCACACAAGCAAGAATTTGTCTACACATTCAACAAACATATCAAAGAGTACAAAAATACACTCAATTATGGTATTAATCCTTAGTTTTCAAGCATCAAATGTGCCAAGATTTCGTGGCACATAGAACTCCGGGAAGATCTTCTGGGAATACTTCTGGAAACTCATTTACTAGCGGGACTAACTCAAGAGTTGGGGTTTCAGACTTTGAATCCTTAACCCGAACAAGATGATAGATATACCCTTTGTAAATCATTTTTCTGGCCTTAAGGTAAGAGATAAAATGAACTATAGGCACTGAGCTACTACCCTTCCACTCGACTAGCTCACTTGAAAACTAAAACGAAACGATTCTAGTTCTACAATCGATTGAGGCATAATAGGAATGTAACCAATCCATGCCTAGAATGATATCAAAATCTACCATTTCTAACTCTACGAGGTCTACTGAGGTGACTTTCTGGGAAACTGTGACAGGGCAATTTTTGTATACCCATCTAGCTATAACTAGGTCACCAACTAGAGTAGAGACCAAGAAGGGTTCTAAAAGAGTTTCTGGACTGAAACCAAAGTTTACTGCTATATTGAGAGTTACAAAATACAGTGTTGCCCCTGGATCTTACAATGCACAAACATCTAAATAAATGACTCGCAACGTACCAGTGACCACATAAGGAGAATCTTCGTGGTCTTGGCGAGCCTGGAAAGCATACAACTTATTGTGGCATTGACAGCCACCTGTACCAGATGAGGCACCATGCTGAGTTAGGCGACCTGCTGGTGCTACTAGAGTTATAGACTGAGCCCTATTGTTGTTACCTCCTTGCCCCTGCTTGGCAAAAGGGAAATCCTTCAACCTATGGCCAGACTGACCACACCCAAAGCATCCCTTTCTGCCAGCAAGACACTAACATAAATGGTTCTTACTACACTTTAGGTAAGTTAGAAAAGTACGGTTACCTGAAGCACTCCCTTGTTGCTTAGAACTTGATGCCCTTGCTTTCTGATCTTGTCGAAACCTGGGGACGGAGCACTAGCTGATGAACGGACTGGGGCAGTAGACCTTTGCTGAAAGTGTGAGAGATTCCCACCACCCTACTTTAGCTGAGAGTATTCATAATTCCCTATTTTAGCCTTCTTTTTGTCCTTATCCATTTCCCTAAGCGTATCTCCCTCAATCTGTTGCGTATGAGTTAGGAGTCTAGAGATATCCATGTCCCCTAGAAACATAGCATCGTCTTCACCAGATCAGATACCCCAAACAAGAACTTACTCATTTATGCCCTTGGATCAACAACCATGTATGGAGCATACATGGAGAGTTGGGTGAAGTTCAGCCCGTACTCTTGGACCGACATTGAACCCTACTTCAAGTTCATAATCTCTTGTGCCTTAGCTTCTGTCAACTTCCTTGGAAAGAACCTGTTTAGAAAAGCTCCATTAAAACAATTTAATGTCACAGGAGCTACATCCACACCCTGTTGTCTTTATACTGAGTGAACCAGTTATGAGCCATATCCTTAAGTTGATAGGATGCTAACTCAACACTCTCAGTACCAGCCACTTGCTTTACTCCAAGAATCATCTTTACCTCATCAATAAAGTTATCTGGGTCCTCACCAACCTACGACCCTAGAAACTCTGGCTAATTCATCCGAACAAAGTCTCGAACCCTAGTTGTAGCTGATCTACCATTAGTGTTTACAGGAACTAGGACTTGCTTATTGTTTTGATTGGCCACACTCTTAGCTAAGAGCTGGATCAAATTCTAAAATTCTGCATTCGTAACCTCATAGTTCGGGACTAGAGGAACTGTGTTAGCATTGCGTGCATTAGTATTCTGTGTGTTAGCTCTACGAGGAGGCATGATCTGAAACACATAGGGATGGATTAGAAAAAAGAAGTTGAATCATACCTCACGCACGATAAGAATAGAAAAGAAAGTGAAGTTTTTCTTAAAAGACTTCGTAGCCTCCCCCTTATAGATGTGGCCCGCTTTGCACTCATGAAAGATATGCTACTTAGTGCGGATTTTAGACACCCTAGGACTCTTGAACCTAATGCTTTGATACCAAGTTTGTCACACCTCAAGGCTACCCCCTTGACGTAACACGGGACCTAAGATCATGAGTGAACCTAAGCTAACCCTGAATCTGGCATATTATGATCATACTGAAAATAACTAAGAAAAACATGTTCTAAGAGGAAACTAGAACAATGGATATCTTAAAATGGGGAAAAACCCAACTAGTTTGAATATATATAATATATACTAATAGTTAAGTGATAACTGAAACAACCACTTAACAACTCAAGCTGAATCTACTACTATGTATGAAAAGCCTCTAACTGAGTTGAGTTGTTGGGACATGCCCCTAAGCTAACTCTAACAAAACTGAAACTAAAAATAATAACTAAAATGAAAGCATGCCTATTGTCCTCGAAGAATGAGGACTAACCAATGAAGCTGTTGAAGTTGCACCGAAAATTGATCTAGGCGTGATATGGATGCTGAGTACTTGAACCTACATTATGAAAGGATGTAGCGCATAGTATATGTCAGTACTTGGAATGTACTGAGCATGAATGATATAAATATACTAAGCTGAACAAAATATATAAGCTGGACAATGTGTAACTAAGCAATGATACAATCTTAACAAGGATATAGATACTGAAATATAAGTGAAAACTAAACGAAATGCAATGACCAAGTACTAATCATGAAGATAACATGTTGAACTGTATACTAAAGTAACTACTAAATACCTGGTCAATACACTAAGAGTCTGACTGTGGGAGCTACTATTAATCGACATAAACCACGTGCTAAACGTGGAGTTCTTTGATACCCAATATACCTTGCTAGGGGTATAAAGGCATAACTGGCATGATCACTAATAATTATGCCCAAAAGAGGGGACTTATAATCCTACACGATCACCTAGTTCTTGGACTATGAGGGTACGCTAAACCCTAGTTCAACTCGATGCTAAGTCTACTCCTAACTGAATACATATGAAGCTAAAATGCACTAAATACTAAATAGATCAAAATATTGACATGCTAACTGAGAATGTAAATTTTATATACTGTGAATGTGACATTTGAGATCTGGAGCATCATTTTCTATTTAACTGACCTAGCAAGTATAATTCATGAACTAAAGGATCGTTTGGTGTGAGGGATAGAAATAAATAGTGATGGGATAAGAAATTAGTGATGGGATAAAGTTTTTGTTTCTTGTTTGGTTGCCATGTTTGGGATAACTTGTCCCACTATTTATATCATAGTGATGGGATAAGTTATCCCATATACATGGTGGGATAAGTTATCCCATATACTTCGAATAGCTAACCCCTGGATAACTTATCTTGGGATAACTTGTTCCCAACCAAATGAACCCTAAGAGTGTAACACCTCGGATCTCAAAATGAAGAAAATCCTAGTTTTCAGAAAAATTGGTGCGAGTATCAAAATAACCACCCACGGGCTGTAGGTTAAACCACAGATTGTGGATAGGGTTCCGTTATTAAGGTCCAAATTTCGATGGACTCTAAACCCACCCACGATCAACCAGTACGGTCCGTGGTTGGACCTACGGACCGTAGGTGAGGGTTAAGCAACGAATTGGAGGAAAATGGATGTTGGGTCAACTTCAAACTGTCATATCTTTTAGCACAAAATGAATTAGGTAGTCCATGACTGATCAAATTAAATATAATTGAATCCTCATTCCAGCGCCACCGAGTTTGCAAAAATCAAAGCTCGGTGTAACGACCCTAAAAAGCAAATAAGTGAAACTAGAGCCTAACGTGTGTGTGTTTGAGTTGGTGTGAGGTTTGAGTGTGGTTTCATGTTGTGGAATGTTGTTCTGAGTCATGGTTGAGGGACTTAGGGGTTAAACGTCAAGGTATGACTCCCCATGGACCACCCTAGGGGCCCTTGAGGAGGACCCTAAGTCTAACCCCCAAGGCTGCCCCAAAACAGAAAGTTGGCCAAAGTTTGGTGACCTACGGAAGGGGTCCACGACCTGTAGGTCCATCCATTCCCCAGGGATGGCCTCCGTAGGACAAGGGCCCCCAAAACAGGCCACAACCATGAATGACGGATGGACAGTATGTCCCGTCAACCCATCCACGGTCCGTGGATGGGGGTTTATAGATGGCACCTGTGTGTGCTGTCTAGAATCGGCCAAAGGAAGATCTAATTGGTAATTAGTTAATTAATTATTTTAAGTGTGTGGACGGTTATTTTAGGTGTAATGAGATATTTTAAGAGTATTAAAACATTAAAACACTCATTTAGACTTCATAACCCAAATCAAAACCTCCCCTCCCCTCCAAAAGATCTCTCTCTAGAAACCTCCATAGAAGGTGAAGACTTCAAGCTTCCAAGGTCAAATCAAATTCTTCAAGGTTTTCAAAGGATTTTCAAGGGGATTTCGTGGGAATAAATAGCAAGGTATGGTAGTCTTGATCCTTGTCGAATTTTCCATTCAAGGAGCCAATTCAAATGTGATTTCAAAGTATGAAAAATCTAGGGTTTCACTCAATCTCATGGGTTCTTGCATCAAACGTTTTCAAATGGTTTCTAATGACAAATTATGATTGTATTGGTGTTTAATTCATGATTTATGTTGAAAATACTCCACAAACACATGAATTCTCTCAGTTTCTAAATTGTGCCTTATGAAGTAGGTTTGTTGATCATGATTGAATGTTGATGGATTATTCCTAAATTGATTTAGATTGTCAAATTGTAACATTATACATGCCTTAATTATATTAAATTGTTGGTGTGTTGGTAACTTTTGATCATGGCGTTGAAAGGGCAAGTTATGGCCTAATTAAATGTTGAAGTAGAATTGTGCTTGATCTATTGATCCACTTGAAAGGTGGAGGTGTTTATTTACTAAGTATATTGTGGTATTGAATTGATGGATATATATTCCTTGTACCCTATATGTGGAGGTTAATGTATAACACTGAAGTGAAGCATGTGTGTGATCTAAATGAATGAATGATGATCATGTTTAGAAGCTAATTGTGTTAGGATTGAATGCTATCTCTCTATTAACACTTATGAATGATGGTGATTATGTCAAAGGCTATTCTTACATACACACACATGAATGAAGAATGAATGAAATTCAATGATAATGTTAATGATGATGAGTCCATTGTAAGGCTATTCTCAATTGTAATCTAATGAATGATAATGACTGGTTGTGAAAGGACTTTCTCACAATAAGGGGGTTCTTAGGTGAAAGGTTATTCTCATCTTCGAATCTATGAGCTTTCCAATGAATGAATGAATGAAAGTTGGGTTTGAGATGGATGCCCTCACGTGAGTTGAGGCGGGGTATCTAGTAGCAATCTCTTATCCCATAATAATGAATGAATATCAAATACTCCGTGGGGAATAATTCCAAGAACCGAGTGGATATGGATTGAGATGGGTGCTTATACATGAGTTGAGGCGGGGCACTTAGTAGTATTCTCTTCAGACGGATACTCATACGTTAGTTGAGGCGGGGTATCTAGTAGCAATATCCCCATCCCATAACTATGTGCCCACATAGGTCTAGCTAATTGATCCATTTAATATAAAGAACAATGATCCTACCTTAGGCAAGTAGGAATCCCTTATTCGGTGAGGGTGACACTGGGATTCCATGTCAAGCTCTCATGGTCTATGTCGGTTAAGGCTTACCCCCACAAATAACATTAATGAAATATGGCTTCTTAAGGATGTAATACTTAGTGTGGGTGGTGGTATGAGACGCTATCTATGCATTGCACACGTAGGCATTTGAGGGAGGTCATTGTGTGTTCCTTATAATGTTAATGAAATGAATGGGCTCTTATAATGACATTTATGAGGATGGTGATCTAATGTTTAATGAATGAAGGTGCTCTTAATATAATGAAGCTAATGAAGAATGTTGACTCTTATATGTTTAAATGTAATAATGCATGCTATACTTGGATTGTATTATGAGTTACTTCTTTGTCATGACTATTGTCTATGAATGTGCCTTGTCTATGGTAACTTCGAAGGAGTGCTTAGTGTGAGTAGTAGTATGGGATGCTATTTGCACATTGCACAAGTATGACTTAGAGTTGTCTTAGATGTTGGTTTAATGAGATAATGTGATTCATGTGATGTTTATGTTTCTTATATGCTTTATTGTGTAAAGGTGGAAAGGATGAATGGTAAGTTCACTTTTGGTGATCTTAATGTGGTACCTTGGTGTGGATGGTGGTATGGGACGCTATCCATACATTGCACAAGGTGTAGCATGCGGGTTGCTTGAGGTGAAGGCTTACGGTGAAGGTAAAGGTTTACATGTGCTTATGTTCTAATGTGGTTTAAATGACTTGTATGTTGGTTATGGTTGAATATTATGCCTCTTATGTTTATGTTCATGAAGGTTTTTATCAAAATGGCATATATCATGACTATTAAAGAAAATATTCATTTTAAGCATGTTTTTGCATGGCTTCCATACCCAGTACATCTAATGTGCTAACCCATATTTCTTCTCCCTTTTTACCAAAGTGTAGGGGTTGGAGATATTGGTGTTCTATGCTTGAGGAGTAGGTTTCGAAGGTGCTTGAAGATGAAGACTTGGTGAGTCCTCATAGTTTCGATGACATTACCAACTTTGTTCCTTTATGTCTTTTAGTTTATGTTAAAGCTTTTGTATGGGATATGTCCCAATGTTGTATTCAAAGTATTAGATGGTTTGAGACATAGTATATAAAATCTAGAAAGTCTTCCACTTGCTTTTAATGAAATGTCTTCGATTGTAAATGAGTAGTGTTGCATTTGGGGTGTACCCCCGGGAAGTTTCAGCCCCAAAATCCAAAGGATTTCTCGGTAACTTTCTCAGATTGCATGACAATTTTTTGAGCTATTCAGTAATTCAACATTTCAGTTACATTTGTGTCATATACATATTCAATTGGGAGTAGACTTAGCACTAAGTTTGTCTAGGGTTCTGCGTACCCTCATAGTTCCAAAACTACGTGCCACGTAGGAGTATAGTCCCTTCTATTGAGCATCAGATTTAGTGATCACACAGTCATGCCTTTATACCCCTGGCAAGGTATATTGGGTACTCTCGATAAGGCGTATACATCGGACTCCATATTTAGCTCACGTGATTTATGTCGGTTAATAGTAGCACCCACAGTCAGACTCCTAATGCATTTGACCAGGTTTCAGTAAATACTTCAGTATTCAATTTAACATGTCATGTTCATGATTAGCACTTGGTTATTGCATTTAGTTTAGATTTTCAGTTATGTTTTCAGTATTTACATTCCTGCTCAATTTATGTCATTGCTCAGTTATGCTTTGTTCAGTTTATATATATTTGTTCATCTTAGTATCTATATATTGTATGCTCAGTATATTCCAAGTACTGATGCATATTCTGCGCTATATACTCAGCATCCAAATCACACTTAGATCGATTCTTGTTCCGCAGTCAGTAGCTTTAGTGGTGATTCCTCATACATCGAGAACAATAGACATGTTTTTCATTTTAGTTTTTACATTCAGTTTTAAGTTTTGTTAGAGTTAGCTGGGGCATGTCCCAAAAACTCAACTCAGTTAGAGGCTCTTCATACATAGTAGTAGAATCAACCTGAATTGTTAAGTTTATCTTTCAGTTGTTATTAAACTCTTAGTATGTTTTATACATTCAGACTAGTTCGGGGTTTCCTACTTTCAGTTATCCATTGGTTTAGCTTCCGCATAGTACATGTCTTATTCAGTTATTGTTAGTATGCTTGATATACGCTAGACATATGGTTAACTTGGGGTCACTCATGATCCTAGTCCAGTTTTACGTCAAGGGGTATTTTAGGATGGGTTCCTTGGCTTTTGTTTTCGGTTCTTTTCCTGAGGATAGTCCCTTTGAACCGAGTGTCTTTTATTTATTTATTTTAGGAATAATTTTTTTTTTTAATTATTATTATTATTTTGGAGAGAAAAGAAAAGACCCTTTTGAGTTATGTGATACTTACTATTTGGGCCTAATTTTTGAGTAGTACTTTCTTGTGAATGCTTGATTAAAAAAAATGCAAACTCTTTGACATCTAAGCTCATGGTTGTGACTTTGTATATAACTTATTTTATTTTGTAGTTTGTTATGATCTTGTTTCTCTTAGAAGTGGAATTGATCCATCTTGATTGATACTTGTGCCATGTGTGGTGAGACTTTGTTTATTCCATGTTTTGCATCTTAGTCTAGAACTTGCCCTGCATGTTATTTAAGCGAAATTCTGATAGCTACAAAGTTCTTAAAACCCTTGAGCATTATAGCATAGACTTATTCTAATTATCAATTCTGAGAAAAAGGGATGGTTGAGTGAAAAGGTAATCAATGATAGCTACAAAGTGCTTAAAACCCCTCTTTGAAAGAATGTGATATGAAAAAAAAAAGAAAAAGAAGAAGAAGAAGAAGAATGTGAAAAAAAAAGTTACCTTGATGATGGCCCTGGTCCTTCCAAGGACATTGTGCACCTTAACGCATGTAAAATATGTAAGTTGAGGGTGGCTATTATGAAGGAAAACTTTTTTAAAAAAAATGAATGATTGAAATATTCTTGAGAGGATGAGAATTACTTGTGAAATAATTGTTGAAGAGAGGGCTGAAAATAAAGAGAAGAAAATAATGGGTGATGAAGTCTAAAATTGCAAAGTGCTTAAGGAAGTGTAAGTCACTATTATATAGTTTTCCTACCTGTCCCCTAGCCTACATTACAACCCGTTAAAGTCCTATTTGATTCTATTCAAGCATGCTTAATTAGTGGAGATGTACATAATGGGCAAGCATATGGTTCTTTGTGCATACATGTGAATTTTCTTTGTGAGTGTAAGAGTGTTCTTTGATGCTAAGTCCTTAATTTATCTTCAATCTTTTGATTTGAGTGTGTGGACTATTTCTTCTTGTGAGGGCACTTGTTTCATGATAGATAGGTGATTTTATCAACTTTCTTTGATGAGAGTAGGTGAGCAAGCTTAAACTTGATGAGTTCAAAGTCATTCCTTGAGGTTAGGGGGTTAGGAGGAGGTTTGTTGTTTATTTGGATGACTTGCATAATGATTGAGAAGTCTACTTGATGTTTTGAATTCCAAGCGAGGCCAATAGTTGACCCTTGCTCAGTGACGCAGGGCTAGCACGGAGTAGCCTTTTTTTCTTGACATGAACACTAGGTCCCATCGAAACCAAACTTTGAGGCCCCATCCGCGACGTGGTCCCTTCACGGACCTCTCTACCTCAAATTGGGCCTGGCGAGGCAAAATGTTGCCTCACCTCCGCGACGCGGTCCCTGCACGGAGTTGCCTTGGGCGAAACTTCTTCTTCCTGCACATTTTTAGCTCAACACCCATTAGTAAAAAACATGATGGGTCGCCTCCCATCCAGCACCTTAGTTTTGGTGGTGGCACGACGCATAATTTTGTAGTTTTATTAATATATCATATTTTTTACTAATTCCTAAGAACTAAAATAACCAAATAAAAACAAATAAATCCTAACTATTACCATGGTTCACGGGTTGCCTCCCGTGTAATGCCTGATTTAACGTCGCGGTACGACCTATCTCATGACTCATTCGTCTTTCAATGTGAGTGCTTCAAGCTCATGATCCACATCACTTCCAAAATAATGCTTAACCCTTTGACCATTCACAAGGAAAGTACAACTCTTATCCTTCTTTCTTAACTCCACAGCACCATGTTGGGTCATTCTCACCACTTCAAAAGGACCACTCCACTTAGATCGAAGCTTTCCGGGGAACAACTTCAACCTTGAATTGAATAGCAGCACTAGTTGACCAGGCTCAAAGGTGCACGACCCAATATGCTTGTCATGCCACCTCTTGGTTTTTTGTTTATACAGCTTAGCATTTTCATAGAAGTGAAGCCTAAATTCTTCCAACTCGTGCAGCTGTGTTGTTCTCTTCCTACCGACTAACTCAGCATCCAAATTTAGCTTCTTGATCGCCCAATATGCCTTATGCTCCAACTCAACTTGTAGGTGACAAGCTTTTCCAAATACCATTCGATAAGGAGAAGTCCCTATCAGTGTCTTGTATGCAGTCTGGTATGCCCACAAGGCATCATCTAACTTGTCAGCCCAATCTTTTCTTTGGGCATTCACAGTCTTTTGGAGGATCTGTTTGACCTCCCTATTCGACACTTCCACCTGCCCACTAGTTTAAGGGTGGTATGTTATAGCCACCTTGTGTCTCACTCCATATTTGGCTTACAAATTATGCACTAAATTATTAACAAAGTGCGTACCTCCATCACTAATCATAGCCCTTGGAGTTCCGAACCTGGTGAAGATGTGTTTCCGGATGAACTTCACAACAACTTTTGCATTATTGGATGGTAGTGCAATTGCCTTCACCAACTTATACACGTAGTCCACTGCGACTAGGATGTATTGATTACCACGAGACGATGGGAATGGTCCCATAAAGTCTATCCCCCATACATCAAAGATCTCAACCTCCAGTATATTGCTCAATGTCATCTCATGCCTCCTCGAATGGTGCCCATCCTCTGACATTGATCACAACCTTTCACAAACAAAGCAGCATCTTTAAACAAAGTAGGCCAAAAGAAACCAGATTGTAATACCTTATGCGCAGTTCGCTCGCCTCCGTGGTGTCCACCATATGGTGAAAAGTGACAAATCTCCAACACTTGTGTCGCCTCCTGCTCAGCTATACACCTTCTCATCATCTGATCAGGTCCCTACTTGAATAAGAAATGCTCATCCCATATATAGAAATGTGCATCATACTTCAGCCTCTGCTTTTGATATGTTGAGGCCCCAGGTGGAAATAAACCACTCACCAGAAAATTCACAATATCAGCATACCAAGGCACTTGAGCAATGTCCAAAGCAAGCAATTGCTCATCAGGAAACTCTTCACAAATCTGCCCCTCATTCTTCACATGAGTTGAATCCTCCAGTCTGGACAGATGATCAATTATCTGGTTCTCAGTTCGCTTCCTGTCCCTTATCTCAAGATCAAACTCTTGTAGAAGCAGAATCCACCTAATCAACCTCAGCTTGGTATCCTTCTTGTTAAACAAGTATCGGATTGCAGCTTGATCAGTGTAGACTATAACTTTGGTTCCCACCAAGTATGATCTGAACTTATCAAATGCGAACACTAATGTGAGCATCTCTTTTTATTCATAGTGTAATTTGACTGAGCTGCTTCAAGTGTCTTGCTCGCATAGTAGATGGAATGGAAAATCTTTTCTTTTCTCTGCCTAAATACTGCCCCAACAGCTATGTCACTAGCGTCACACATAAGCTCAAAAGGAATCTCCCAATTTGGAGCAATCAGAATAGGAGCTTCAATCAACTTCATTTTCAGCAGGTCAAATGCCTGCAAACACTTTTCATCAAACATAAACCTCATCTCTTTCTCTAACAGGCTGTATATAGGTCTTGCAGTCTTATAGAAGTCCTTGATGAACCTCCTGTAGAACCCAGCATGTCCCAGGAAGTTTCTAACTCCCTTTACTGTTATAGGAGGTGGCAGCTTCTCAATAACTTCCAGCCCACTTTTGGAGATTTTGTGCCCCAACACAATGCCTTCTAGAACAAGGAAGTGACACTTCTCCCAGTTTAGCACCAGATTTGTTTCTTCACACCTGGCAAGAACTCTGTCAAGATTAGTCAAGAAAAGTTCAAAAGACTCACCAAACACCGAGAAGTCATCCATGAACACTTCAATAAAATCCTCCACCATATCATGGAAGATTGCCATCATACATCTCTGAAATGTGGCTGGGGCATTGCACAAACCGAATGGCATGCGCTTGGACGCATACGTGCCATACGGGCAAGTGAATGTAGTCTTCTCCTGATCTTATGGTGCAAAGACGATCTAATTATACCCTGAATAACCATCAAGGAAATAGTAGTATTCTTGACTTGCCATCCTATCCAACATTTGATCAATAAAAGGTACCGGATAATGGTCCTTTCTAGTGGCGTCATTAAACTTTCTGTAGTCCATGCAAATCCACCACCCAGTCACTGTTCTTGTGAGGATCAACTCATTCTTCTCAATTTTTACCACCGTCATTCCGCCCTTCTTGGGCACACACTGTACTGGACTTACCCATTTTCTATCAGATATGGGATACACAATCCCTGCATCCAACCAGTTGATTACCTCTTTTCTCACCACATCCTTGATCAATGGGTTTAGTTTCCGTTGATGCTGTTCACTCGGCTTATGCCATTCTTCCATATCTATCTTATGCATTCACAATGCGGGACTCATTCCATAGATGTCAAACATTTGCCACCCCAAAGTTAGTTTCCTCTTTTTCAGGATGATTAATGTTGCTTCCACCTGTTCATCAGATAACGCTGCAGACAAAATAACTAGTAAAGTTTTATCTTTACCCAAAAATGCATACCTGAGGTGGGCAGGCAGAGCTTTTAGCTCCAATTTGGGTGCTTCTTCAATGGAGGGCTTGGGTGGAAGATCCAACACCCTATTTAAAGGATCCCATCGATCTCCAGATGTATCTACAAGTGCCACATCAAGAAATTGCACATATTTCCTGTGCCTCAGCATCCCCATAAATATCATCCCCCACTAATACTCGCTCTAGTGAGTCCTTAGATGCAATTTAGCCAGCTTCTGCCTCAAGATATATCACAGTTATGGCAGACAACTCTTCATACATAGTTGGCAGTTTTAAAGCTTTATACACATCAAAAACCTCCACGTTATCATGGTCCCGCATAGTTAGTTACCCAGCTACTACATCTATCATCGCCCTCCCAGTAGCCAAGAAATGTCTTCCTAGTATGAATGGGACCTCAGAGTCTGGCTCAAAGTTTAGCACAACAAAATATACTAGGAAAATCAATGATCTCACTTGCACTAACACATCCTCTACAACATCCTCAGGCCTAGCTACAGATCTATCAGCCAACTATAAGATAATGGTAGTAGGTTTAGGACTACCCAACCCTAGCTTCTTATGCAAAGAAGTTGGCATCAAATTTATACTAGCTCCTAGATCACACAATCCTCACGCATGAATGCTCTGCCCTATAGTGATCTGAACCGTAAAGCTACCCGGATCTTTCAATTTAGTGGGCAACGTATTTTGGATTCTGAAGCTTCACTCTTCAGTAAGTGCAACAATCTCATACACTGTTAGCCTCCATTTATTCACCACAATCTCCTTCACGTATTTTGCATACGTGGGTATACCCTGAAAAACATCTACCAATGGCAAGTTAATGTGAACTTGTTTCAAAAGAGAGAGGAACTTACCAAAACATTTATCAGCAATTGAAAATTTGAGGGAGTAGAGGAGGTGGTTTAACAATTGGTTGCACTATTTCTTCTTGTGCAACAACTTTAACCTCCTTGGGTTCACTCTCTTTATTCACAGCATCAGCGTTTGTTTTCTTAGGACCTAACTCCTCCAATTGTAAACCACTATGAGTACCTACTGCATTTACTTGCTTGGGATTTGGGTCAGTGTTACCCAAAAAATGTCCTTGTGGTCGTGAGTTTTGGGCACTAGCCAGCTACCCGAATTTCTTCTCCATATTCTGTATACTGAACTGATTGTTTCTTGCATCAGCAACTAATTGGGCTTGATCATCCATAATCTTTTTCAGCATCTCCTCCATGCTCATGTTTCCAGATTGCTGTTTAGATTGCTCCTGTTGGGCCTGTTGTTAGTACCATGTGTATTTCCTTGGGGTCTATACTGATTCTGGCCTTGACCCTAGTTTTGATTCCCACCCCAAGAAAAGTTTGGGTGGTTGCGCCAACTTGGGTTATAAAAGTTCCCATAATTTTGCTGGCCTTCTCCTCGCTGGGAATTTCCTACAAAATTAACAGAGTCTAGGTTTGCACCACATACCTCTGCGCTATGGTCACCACCACCGCAAATCTATCACCAAGATGGTGGTTGTTGAACTGCATTTACCTATACGGGCTGTTATCCCAATGCTAGATTGCTGAAGTCGGTGTTCATCATATTCTACATAGCAGCAATCTGTGCAGTCAAGGAAGTCACAACATCTACCTCTAACATACCTGTAGTTTTATGAATCACAGGTTTCATTCCTCCTCCATTCCATTCAGGGTGCCCTGCGAGATCCTGTTCAGCAAGGTGAATAGTTTATCTTATGTCTTTTCCTAAGCTTGACCACTTGCAGCTGAATCAAGTAGAATCTTGGTGTTAGTCTCCAATCCTTTAATGAAGGTATGAACCAACACCTCATTAGATTGATGATGATGATGAGGGCAACTGATCAACATCGATTTAAACCTGTCCCAAGCTTGGTACAAGTTTTCTCCCACTTTCTGCCTAAAGCTCAAAATGTCACTCCTCAACTTAGCTGTTTTACTAGATGGAAAAAATCGGATGAGGAACTTCTGTGCTAGATCATTCCAAGTGGTAATTGAGTTTGCGGGCTCTGTGTTTAACCATCTTTTTGCTTCCCTAAGCTGATTAAAAGGGAATAAAGTGAGCCTCACATAATCCACATTCACTCTAGCTGGAGTGTACGTATCACTAATCTCGAGGAAATTCTGAATGTGAACTATTGGATCCTCGTGCGACAGACCAGTGAACTATCCATTAGTGTGCAATAGTTGCACCATACTCTGCTTAAATTCAAACCTTCCACTAGCTTCAGGTTTTTTAATACATGATGTCACATTGGTGGGACGTGGGATTGCCACGTCTCTTACTCTCAACTCAACCATTATTTCAGGTTCTTCTTCCTCAACTCTTGATGCTAGAGATGTTGGTTCACTAGCAACAAGAGGGACCGGATAAGTAAGTCGTCTTTTCTTCTCCGGTCGTGAACAAACCTTTCTGGTCCTACTAGAGGGGCTACCAATCCTTGATCATCGTCCAGTTTGAAACTTCAAATTAACCTGCAATAATGAATTGCTAAGATCAAGTTGTCAACACTTGCTTCTTAACTTCAAAAATCAGAAAAATCAGATAATTTCTAATTCTAAAGTCCCCGGTAGGGGCACCAAAACATGTTGCGTCCAAATCGCACACGCAAGTGCACGTGGTCGTTCAAGTATTAAAGTTGCTCTTTTTAAGATCTGGGTATCGTACCCACATGGACTTATGCTTAGAATTACTTCACTTTTCTAACTTTCAGCTAAACACAAGGGTATTCCAGATTTCCAAAGTTATTTAGTTTCTACTTCTAAGATTATAACAAAATGTAACAAAAGCGATTCAATTTCAAGGGTTTAAAAATAGTGAGTGGGTAAAGTCCAGGGCTGCAGCTTTCATCAGGAATCATGCAATCAATATCATTTATATGGGTAATTATCAACTATCGAATCAATGAATCATATGGTTAAATGTATGATCATGGTCTCCTGGCCTCTAATTGCCTATGATAAATAACACCCTAACTACATTGTTCAGCGGGGAGATGATGGATTAAGTACCGAGCATTACGATTTCTTCTTGTATGGTGACCCAAGCATGGTTTCTAGGTATATCCCTATCCTAGATACAAATTAACCCTAGTTATTTAGAATTAATCATGCTCCTTATGTCCCACGTTCTATCCTCTTATTCATCTCCCAAGTTCAATTTGGACAATGTATTTATTTCAATGGTGATCAGTCAGGAAATACGGAAAGCAAGAACATAAGAAAGATGCATATGATAATTGACATTAACCCAATAAAAAAATCAATAGATTACAATCATCATGTAGCCACAACCCTAGAACTAGGGTATTTAGTTACTCATAATCCAAGAATCGATCAAACAATGTTCAAATAACATACAAAGATCGAAATGAAAAGAGTTTAGGAAAGAACCCTAAAAATGGTGAAAATGTTCTCCCAAGTCGTCGTTCTTCAAAACCCAGAAAACAAATCATTAATAAAATAAAATAATGAACTATTTATACTAAAAGTCAAAACAGCCAAAAACTCAAACAAGGGGCACAACACGGAGAGACTTTAAATATTTGATTCCAGGCACAATAGCCTTCTCCGCGACGCAGACACTCCACAGAGTGCTCTACCTCTAACTCAACTTTCGCGAATAAAGTAATAACCCTTTTCCACGACACGGAGAGTACACGGAGGACTCTGTCTACTGTTGACTCTTGTGAGTTAATTTAAGACCCCCTCTCCGCGACGGGGAGAGGATACGACAGTGCCTTGATCTTCTTTTCTTCCTCTTTCTTCCATGCTTCTTTTTTCCTTTAATCTTCTGTGTTCCCCATTGTCCATTTTCATGGTCGTTTCTCCTCTTAAGCTTACCTACACAACTAATCATGTTGGTTAGCTCATAAACAAACAAAAGACTCAATAAAACTATAAATGAACACATAATGAATTCAAACTAAGTTTAAATGCGGGCATAATTAGCTTTCTAGGCATATAAATATGCCTAAGATCATCCATCCAGAATCCAAAAAATGATGGGCATTGTATGGCAGTCACGACTCGTAGAGGAAAGCAGACTATTGATCCCCTTATGCTGTCTGAGGTTGAAAGAGTGATAGAAAAAGATGAGAATAAGGTTACTGTAATTCTGAAAGATGATACTGAAAAGGAAGCTGAGGTGATCCAAAAAGTTGTTCCATGCCTAGACCTCCACCTCCATTCTCACAAAGTTTGGTGAAAATGATTGAAGAGGGAAATATTGCAAGTTCATAGCTATGTTGAAGCACCTGTCCATTAATGTCTCGTTGATAGAAGCTCCGGATCAGATGCCTGGGTATGCTAAATTCATGAAAGACTTGGTGACCAAAAAGAGGGTTGTTAGTTTTGAGAATGAAGAGAGGCTGCAACATTGTAGTGTTATTGCTACTAGGTCACTTGTGCAAAAGAAAGAGGATCCTGGAGCTTTCACTATTCATTGTACAATTGAGATTTTACACTTTGCGAAAGCTTTGTGTGATTTGGGTGCCAACATTAATTTGATGCCATTGTCCATTTATAAGAAGTTGGGTTTAAGAGCTCTAAAGCTGACTGCGATGCGTTTACTTATGGCAGATAGAACTGTGAAGAGGACCATTGGAGTGCTCCAAGATGTCCTTATGAAAGTAGAATCATTCATCTTTCTGGCCGACTTTGTGATACTTGAATGTGAGGTTGATTTTGAGGTTCCCATCATCTTAGGTAGACCATTTCTTGCTACTGGGCGTGCCTTTATCGATATGGAGAGAGGGCAGATGAAGTTCTGATTAAACAATGAGAAGTGACTTTTAACATATGTAGTCTATGAAGCATGAAAGTGATCTAAATCGGTATCGATTGTAATTCATATTGTGGAATGAGAATCTAAGGTGTCTATTGAAGAAAGGTTAGGTGTTGATGCACTAGCAGCAGTAATGATGAATTTTGACAGTAATGGTTTTGATGACTATAATGAGCTAGTTGTTGCATTGGATAGGTTCGAGTTCTGTTTCAAACCAAAACGGTTGGAATTAGACATGAAGAATCGAGACATTCCACCTGTAAAACCGTCTGTGGATGTGCCTCTAAAATTGGAACTTAAGGTTCTTCTATCTCACTTGTGGTATGTATTCTTGGGACAAGATAGCACCTTGCCCATTTGACATTTGTGTCACCCACTGATTTGATTTATGTTCTTATTCGATAAATTTTATTCCTATGATTGATTTGATCATATTCGTACTTCTTAATTGATTCTCAAACACGTACCGCTTCCTGTGGGATTCGACCCCAACTCATTTAGTTGCATTTTGTCCTGACTAGCGATCGTTGATACTTAGAATTGGATGAAGTGTCATTGAAATGTTAATCAAAATGGCACCGCTGCCGGGGAGTGGTGTTGATTAAGATTCTCTTTTGGTGAAGTTGAATTTTGTTCTTTTTAGTCATAGTTGAATCTACTTACTTTTAGTTTTGGTTTTCGTGTTGCTTACTGAATAGAGGAAATGAGCATATCTTGTAGCAACGGTGACCCAGTGGACCACCTCCCTTTAAGATTGATGATTCTTAGGGATAACATCCTAACTTCCAAGAAATTGGAGGGTGAGACAATCCATGAGTTGTGGCTGAGTTTTAAGGCACTATTGTTGAAGTGCCTAACTCATAGAATTCTAGATAAGAATCTACTGAACTGCTTCTATAGAGGTCTTGGTCCTGAAAATAGAAGGGTGGCTGACCAACTTTCTCCCGGTGGTCTAATATGGCAACCCTATGAAACAGTAGCTCAACTCCTTGATCGCATGACTAAGACCAACAAGGAGACAAAGAAGGACCAAGAATTGGCCACCTTGTTGACTAAGCTGGATCTCTTAGCCAAAAAGATTATGGAATTAGAAGTACCATACAAAAAGAAAGACAGGTGTATTCCCCCTCATGAACGTAAAAAGTTCAAGGACTATGAGGCTGGACAAGTAGAAGAGATACTCTCACTTATTCTCCACAAAGTTGAAGAGCATGGTAGAGTGTTGAAAGAGATAAAAGAGAATGTCTCAATGCTGAATCAGATGACTGCTTTGCATTCCATATCTATTCAGCTACTGGAGACCCAAATGGGTCATGCATTGTATCGTCTCTACCCAAGACAAAAAGGGCGACTGCCTAATGATACTATGGCAAACCCCAGGAATGAAGTTTGAGTAGGGACTTGTGTCGTGCCACGACGTTAACTAAGGTATTTGGGAGGCAACACAAGTTTTATTGCTTTCTTTTTGTTTTTTTTTAAAACTTGTGTTGATTGTGCAGGTGAAAAAGTGTAATGTGTTTGAAAAGTGCAGGTTGGCGAGCAAAATATTCAGTCGGCGACTCACCGAATAGGTCGGCGAGCCCGACTTGGACCGTCGTTGGACTCAAGAAATCAGAAGATGGAGTCTGTAAAACTCGGTGGATAATGTACTAGTCGGCAATCCCGATTTAGTCCGTCGTTTGGACCTCCACATTTACTGAAGGTCCTGTAAAACTCGGTGTGTCGCCGAGTGGTTCGGCGAGGAAAATTAATGTTGCCAAAAGGGCAAGAACAGGACGGTTTTTAAAATGCCAAAGGTTTAAAAGTTCAAACTCTTTCACATTCCCTCACTTTTTAACTTCACAAGATCACACCCGCACTCTATATTGCCTATATTCCTGCATTTTCTTGCTCTTTGGTTGTTGATCCTGTGTTTGGAGTTGGATACTTTGTCGCCTAACATTTTAATTCATATATTCTGCATTGAAGGTTAGTTTTCCGAACCCAAAATTGTAAATTAGCAGTTAAACTCAATTGAATTGTTATAAAATATTTTGAAGTGTGTTGGGCCTCTCTGAATCCATATTTGTGTGCTTGTTTGCCGATTTTAATTTCAATATCATGCCTAAAATGCCTAATTATTAATTTCCCGAGTTTCGTGCCTTAAAATTGATCATAAATTATTGGGTTGTGCTTAATTGTTGTTGGTTCTAGTTGGGTGAAGTCTGAGTAACCCATATTTGTGCTAAATCACGTGCTTTGCCCAATGATAGTGTGTTTGACGTCATTCTTAAGGGCTAAAGTCGTCAAATGGCCAATGTTGGCCAAATCGGGGGAAGTCTGAGTACCCCGATGGCATGGGTCTATAATTAATTGAACAAGTGTATGGTTTGATTTTTTTTTCGAGGGCTGAGGGGTTGATTTTTGAAGTTGGGGTAGAAAGTAGGCACGTTGGGAAATTTGGCAAGCTGGGTCGAGCTCACCGAACCACTCGGCGGTTCGCCGAATCCCCCTTGATCACCTTTAATTTCATGGGTTTTATTGATTTTGGTTTTATAACTTTCGGCGAGAAGCCTGAGTTCGCCAAGTCCACTTGGCGACTCGCCGAAAGTCTTCTTTGATCGCCCTTTCTGCGCCCCTAACCCCTAAAATGCACTGTAACTTTCGGTAGGCTAGTCTGTGCTCACCGAGTGATATCGGTAATTCACCGAATGGCCCCTCCCATCGCCGACATGAAATTTTTCTGGAAATTTTTGAAGCCCATTCTTTCTATGAGCCCGATCTAGTTCGCCAAAGTAATTTGGTGACTCGCCGATCGGTTTGGCGAGTGTGTCTACAAGTGCATCAGCGATCACATTAATATTGTACTCAACAAGGCTACAGGTTTTGTACATACATATGAGGGCTTGGCTACATCACAGTCCCTGGATGACTTAAAGGGCTGTCTTTCCCCCCTGATTTCTGACACCACCCCGAGGTGGATTAAGGCAGGAGCTCCCATCGAGAAAAAGGACCTGAATGTTGCTACTTGGTACTGGTTTAGGTTCATCAGCAACTCTATCATGCCTTCATAGAACGAGTCCATCCTTCTCCATCCTAAGGCGGCCTGTCTCGGATCCATAATAGCCAGGAAGACGCTCAACATAGGACTCATCATAGAGCATGAGATAGCTATGAGGGCCAAGCAAAGCCAGACGTCCCTTCCATTCCCAGTGTTGACTACAGAGTTGTGCCGACGTGCTGGAGTACCTCGTGATGAGAAGAGGGATATCAAGGTCACTCCTACATCCTCCACTGACATTCAGTGTATAGAGGCCGAGTACACTTGGGAGGAGAGCAACTCCGGTGGACGCATCCCCTGAGAATGATGTTGAGACGATACTTGCAGAGGCATCTTTGCTTACTCCAGCCTACGAGCCTGTAGGTGCACCTGCTTCCACTTATTCCTCCCAGGCTCCTGGTGCTTCTACTACTTCCCAGCCCACCAAAATTACTCAAGCCATGATCTTGAAGATGAGGCACTTATCCCATTCTGCAGATGTAAAGGCTACCCGATTGGAGGCTGCGATAACGTGGATGATTGAGATTGCTGTCCTGGCTGTACTGACGCCCCTCCGAGCATCTATTAACACTCTCACAGCGAGATTTGAGACTTGTGAGGGTAGACAGGGGGAAACTTTAGAAGTGATGGCTTTAAAAGCCGAGGTTGTTGATTTGAGAAAGGATGTGGACTACTTGAAGTCCACATACTTCCCTTCACTTGTGGAGGCAGCTGATGATGTGGATCCCCCGCCTACTTTTGAGATTCCTCCGGCCACCACTGGAGATGTGCCGATGGATGAGGTGGGAGCTGATAAGTCTGAGGCAGAAAGAGACGAGGACCAAATAGAGGAGCCAAAGGAGACCAGTTATGGAGACCTGCCTGACCTTGAGGAGATGATTGTACAGTCGGTGATTCAAACATCACTGACAGAGACATCCATGGCAGGCCCTAGTTGAGCCAGTAGATGTGACACCGGGTGCTGATGCCCCGACAAATGGAGTGACTGTGTAGACATGACCCCTTTTTACCTCCCTCTCTGTCACTTTTATTGATATCTTAGTGTTTTATTGCATTTGAGGACAACTATTTTTTTTGTGGTGGGGTGAGGTATTTCCATACCTACCTCTTGTGATTATCATTTTTGTATATATATTGGGTTTTTGTCTTGTAAATTCCGTTTTGACACTGTTTTGTGGATGTTAAAGCTTATGGCTCCGTGTTTTTAATGTAAATGGTTTTGACCCTATCTGGAAAAAAAATTCACCTCTTGTTGCGTTTGATTGTGGTTGTTCTTGTGCAAATTTAAATATCGGTTATGATCAATACCGATGACATGAATAGTGCTCTTAATCGAACAAAAATGAATGTGCGGATACGATGAGTCCAAATGAAGTTGCATAGATAATATGTGCACTCTTTGCATCTCATTGTGACTAGCCAGTTATCGAATGGAGTCTCTTGTGATGAACATTGCGCACTAGCGAAAGTGTGAAGTATTGTTTGATATTGGTGTCAATGCTTTGTGTGATGAGCTTACCGTGAACCTTGTGTCATGACACCTAGAATTTTCCTTGTTGGTCTGGTTGACTAAGTGATGCAAACTCTTCAAATGATCTTAGGCAACAATTTTGAAGAGTGAACAATTTGACAATATACCTCTTTTGTAGCCAACCTTGTGAGTGTGTGAACATTGCTTGAAACCCTTTTTGAGCCTTATCCTTTTCTTGGAAGAAACTTGATGCAATTGTAACCCCTCTTTATCCATTCACCTATAATCCTCATGAAGTGTGGTTTGTTTTAATAGCCAACTTAGGCAAAAATCCTAAGTTGGGGTGTGGTGAAAAGAGAATGTAAATCAAGAAGTGTAAAGAAGTTCCCCTTGATCCATGGTTTTGAAGAAGATGGAATCCCTCCATACAAAAAAAGAGAAAAAGAAAAAGAACGAAAAAGTTGAGAAATAAAATTGTGAAAGTTGCAAAAGAAATGGGGTGTCCGGTATTCCATGAGAAGTGAATAATGGGGTAAATTTTGAGCATGGGTGAAAATGTTGAAGAAAAGGAAAGAAAGTGATGTTCATACCACATTTCATGATGATAGCAACCATTGAGCCTAAATGACCATACATTTACACTCAGCCCCATTACAAGCCTTGAAAATACCTCTTTAATCTTGAGTGAGCTGAAGTGAATGTTAATTGAAAAATAATGGCAAACCTATGGGTGAAGTCATGCATGTGTTCATCTTTGTAAGTGTGAGAGGTGTATGTGATTCCGGAACTATAATTTGTTGAACAATTATGTGTGAATACAAAATCATTCTTGTTATGAGGGCATTTGAGTACCTTTGTTAAGCTTGAACTTGCATTTGAAGCAAGTATTATGAACTTGAGAATCTTTGGTAATGGTGAGTCACAACTTGAATCTTTGACAGTACAATTGATCCTTGCATAAGTAAGTTGAGTCTTGTTGTATGCATTCATGATTGAATCTTGTGTAGCACTGTTTGAGACATCCTTTTTGAACTGCTGAACTTGAGGTTTATTTAAGGACAAGAAAAAGTTTAAGTTGGTGGTGTTGATGAGTCCGAGATTTGGACTCATTTAGGGGTTTATTCATATAGATTTAGTGTCCTCAAATGCTTGTTTTGTGCCAATAACTGATGTAAAACCCTTGATTTCCAATTATATGGATTGAGGAACAAAGCAAGGACACTAATTTGCAAAAAAGAACAAAGCGAGTTGAAAGAATGAAGAAATGAAAGCATGGAAATTGCCAAGTCCACTTGGCGAGTCGCCGAATGGCCATTTGACCGCTTAAAGTTCCAGTGTGCCAAGCCTTGAGGGAAGAAATCAAGTTGGCGATGGAAACGAGCAGTCGGCGAATCGCCAAGTAGTTCCATGATGCAGTGTTGGGTCGCCCAAAGTTACAGAACCTGAGGATGCTAAATGCCAAGGCAGAAAGACGATGAAAGTGACCAAAGGGCGGCTCGCCGAGTGGTTCAGTGAGCCCGACTTACTTCACCAAGTGGCTCTTCGCAGCATATTTTTGGTGACTATAAATACATTTTTGAACATTTAGCTTAGTATCTAATTTTCATTATATTGATGTTCATATAGGTAATATCATAATACTCTGAGACTAAGACAAGTTTTCTCTAGTTTTCCTAAGCTTCGAAGAATTGAAGTTTTTCACTTCTGAGAAATTGGAAGTGGGTCTTTGAGATTCTTCAAATTGGACCATTGTAAAGGCGAAATCAATCTTCCCCAGTTGATGGAAACTCAATTTGGTAACGATTTTTATCTTTGTATAATATCTGGCTAAAACCCCAATTCTTGGGGTGTGATTATGTGATTACGGGCTGATTTAGTTTATGGGTATTGCTAATTGTTAGTTTAAATGCTATTTAGAAGTGAGTTCAATCATTAATTGTTGTTTAATTTAAGAATTGTAGTTGCAAATGCAGTTCCACTCTTGTGCTTTTGGCTTGCTCAAGAGTGAGGTTTTAAAACTAAACTTATTGATTGATGGTTAGTGGGTATTGGGTTTATATGGGTTCAGCTCAAGAGAGTGAATCCTAAACCCAATCCCACATACTCAGCTCGAGAGAGTGAATGGACTAAGGTGTAGGTTGTTCTAATTTTGCTTACTTGTTGATGTTCGAGAGAAATCAACTTGATTCGAGGTAAATTGCTCGAGATAAACTTTATCTCCTTTATATCTAAGCTTACTCACTAATATCTAGCTATTCTCTAGTAGTTGCAATTACCCATTTGTTATATTAGACTATAATCAAATCACATCCCAAGAACCTGTCTCATTACTGTTACTTCGTATTGATTTTCGCTATTTGTAGCTGATAATCTAAACCAAAACCCCCCATTTGACATTTGTTTCACCCTCTGATTTGAATTATGTTCTTATTTGATAAATTTTATTCCTATGACTGATTTGATCGTATTCACACCTCTTAATAGATTGTCGAACACATACCACTCCTTGTGGGATTCGACCCCAACTCATTTAGTTGGGTTTTATACTGACTAGTGATAGTTGACACTTAGAATTGGATGAAGTGTCTTTGAAACGTTAAACAGTGATGTGTGATGTGATTGGGATGGCGCTTAGTGTAGTATTAGGACAAAGGCGAGAGAAAATTCTTCATCTAATTTACTATGCCAACAAAGCTCTGAATGTGGCTCAATAGAACTATACTGTGACAGAATAGGAACTCCTTATTGTGGTTTTCGCATTTGAGAAATTTAGATCCTACTTGCTTGGTACTAAGGTCATAGTGCATACTGACCATTCTGCATTGAGGTATCTGATGGCTAAAAAGGATGCAAAACCAAGGTTGATTAGATGGGTGCTCCTACTGCAAGAGTTTGATTTTGAGGTATAAGATAGAAAGGGAATAGAAAATCAGGTTGCTGATCATTTGTCCTGACTAGAGGAGGAAGCTATGATCAATTTAGAGGATGGAGTTGAGATTAATGATACGTTCCCTGATGAACAGGTATTGGCTGCTCCGTATGATCTTATCCCTTGTTCGCAGACTTTACTAACTACTTGGCAAGTGATTCGGTTCCGTCAGATCTATCATTCCACCAAAGAAAAAAGTTCATGTCTGATGTGAAGAAATTCTTTTGGGATGAGCCTTACTTGTTTCGTGTTTGTGCTAATGGGATTATTCGTCGATGTGTGCTCGAGGTTGAGATGATGAGTATACTGGAGGAGTGTCATTTATCACATGTTGGTGGCCACCATAGTGGTATCCGAACTGCCCATAAAATTTTGCAGTGTGGGTATTTTTTGCCTACCATCCACCAAGATGCTCATGATTTTGCCAAGTCTTGTAATCGTTGCCAACGTAAGGGAGGAGTTTCGAAAAGGCAAGAACTACCAATGAACCCAATACTGGTGATTGAGCTTTTTGATGTTTGGGGTCTTGACTTCATGGGTCCGTTTGTGAGTTCAAATGGGATGAAGTACATTCTTGTTGTGGTTGATTGTGTATCAATATGGGTGGAAGAAGTAGCACTTTCAGACAATGAGGGAAAGATCGTCACTGCATTCCTGAAAAGAATATTTTCGTCAGATTTGGTATACCAAGGGCAATCGCGATGGAGGTTCTCATATATGTAATAAATTGTTCAAGGCATTAATTAAGAAGTATGGTGTTCGCCACAGCCTAGCAACCCCGTATCATCCGCAGTCGAGTAGGTAAGTTGAAGTGTCAAATCACGAGATAAAGCAAATTCTTGCAAAGATCGTAAATGCTAACATAACTGATTGGTCTAGAAGGCTTGAAGATGCTCTATAGGCTTATCGCACTGCATTCAAAACTTCCATAGGTATGTCCCCCTACCAATTTGTATATGGGAAGTCTTTTCATTTGCTTGTAGAGCTAAAGCATAAAGCGATGTGGGCACTAACGAAATTGAATTTGGATTGGGGCACCACATCGAATCAAAGAATGAATGAGATATATGATCTTGATGAAAGTTCAGCCTTATACAACGACAAGATGAAGACGTACCATGATCAAAAGATCGAAAAGCGTGAATTTACTTTCGGTGATCAGGTGCTACTATTTAACTCAAGGTTGCGCTTATTTCCTGGCAAACTCTAGTCTAAGTGGACCGAACCATTCAAAATAACCCAAGTGTTTCCACATGGAGCGGTTGAGCTAGAGAACAAGGATGGAATGATGTTCAAGGTGAACGGACAAAGGATAAAGATCTACTTTGGGAAATCTGAGAGTGTCAATGAGGTGATAGAGGAACGAAGTCTTGATGAAGTCTGAGTAATCAAGGTGTCTATGTCATGCCACAATGTTAAATCAAGCACTGCTTGGGAGGCAATCCAAGATGTATAATCTAGCCAACTATAGGATTTTTCTTTTCGACATAGGGAGTTTTCTTAAATTTGCAGTTTTCTAGATAAGTATTTGTAAATTTAAGTTTTAGTGTTGGCTAGGTATAGATAGAATAGGGTCCATGTCTAAAAAGTGTCCAAAAAATGTAAAAAGAGAGTCTGAATGTTTGCTACGTGTGTGGGGATGAAAAGGAAATTCTATAGAAAAATTATCTGACGTAGTGGTCTACGGGTCCCATCGATGGTCTGTCGGTCCACCCACAGACTGTGGATGGCATCCGTAGATCCCAGGTATGTGTTCTCAAATTTTCTAAGTGTTAGAGTGAATCACGGTGCCCATCAACGGACCGTACGTTGACCCATGGACCGTCGACAGGGTTTCGTGGGTCCAAGTTAGGGTTACAGTCGACCCGACCCAGACCCCCAATTAAAATATAACCCCTCATTTTAAACACTTCCCCCTTTTCCCACTTTCCCCCCAACCGTTTCAAACCGTTAATATACCCCATATTCATCCCATAATCTCCCCTATTTACTCCATTATATCCCCCCCCCCCCACTTTCCAATTCCATTTCCCCTATTCCTTTTTTTCTCTGCCCAAATTCTCCATTGTCTCTCTTGTCCTTTCCATTTCCACAAAGAATCCGCAGTCCAGGTTCGGTGTTAAGGTTGTTAGAGTTGAAAGAAGGAACCACTACACTACGCACTCACCGGCTTTTTTTTACTTGTAAGCTAATCGATTTTCACCAAAACCTTGAATTTTTCATTGTTTAATCTTGAAATTACCAAGTCAAACTTGATCATGGGTAGTTAATGACTTGTTAAAATTGTTGACATCTAATTTAGTTACTACCCTTGGTACGATGGTGTGTGAGTGTGTTATAGATTTAACTTGAAATAAAATGGGTCTGATAGGTCAAGTTGGATGTTTTTTCTTTTTGTTTTGTTGGAATCTTTGTACTGATAATCGAATTTTGCTTAACCAAAACCCTAAGGATGATAAACTACCACATAATGTGTTGAAACACATGTTTAGACTTGAAGAAATTAGGTGATTATTATGTTGCCTTTGTAAAAAAAAAAAGCAAATTTGGAAATACATGCTTGGCACTGTTCTGGTAAACGGACATATCCAACGGACCATAAGTCTACCTACGAACCGTAGGTCATGTCCCGTCAACTGAATGCACCAAATTGTTTGCCAAGTTGTGAACCACGATGTGGACTATGGTCTGTCATTCCATTGACGGACCGTTCTGCACAACCGTGGTTACAAATACTGAGACCAAATATTTGACTCTCTGACCTATGGACGGGACCCACGGCCCGTCACTCCATCAACGGACCGTAGGTGCCCACCATAGGTCCCAAAATTTGCTATTGTCCATAAAAAAATTAAATTTCGTCTAGGTCCTGGGGGGATTCTAAAATTAATCCATGGTTCTTTTTTACTTCTCTAAGTACTAACAAGTCTTCCACAGGGACCATGGCACAAAAAAAGGCACCCATTTTGTCACAACCCAAGGGTACCCCCTAGACGTAACATGGCACATGGAATCCTGAAAGGGACCCAAGTAAGCCACTTAGCTTATCATCATCACATAAGTATAGAATAATAAAGAATAAAACACAATTTCAAATCTTTAAGAAATATTTCATAAAAGTAAAGCGGAAGTCTAGACATAGTCTCAATAAGCCATCTACTACAATCAGAGTCTCAAAACTACTAGGGTCACTGCCTTACAATAGAGAATATGAAAATGTCTAGTACAACTAAAGAAATGAAAATAACAATAAAGCTCTTATCCTCGGAATCATGAGGACATACCACAAGCTTGAAGAGTAGTCAACCCAAGCTTGAACTAGAAGGAATCGCCTTAAATGCCGGAACTTACATTTAGTAGAAATATAGAAGGAATATGGGTTAGTACCAAAATGCACCAAGTATGGTAACTATGCATCAAAACCATTTAAGATGCTAAAAAGGGACAATTTAGTTGAAAACTATGCATTTGATCAAGTTTATGAACTATCATAGAAACAAGTGCAAAAGCATAAGATACATACATATTCAACATATTGATCATCTCAACATAAAGGAAACAAACCATAAGAACCATCAAAGAAACCTTGTGCAATGTATGGATAAGGTCCCATACCCCTAATCACACTAAGGAATACTCATTAAGTGATTATAGTTCATAACTCCTATTCTAGTTCATTCTATGATAGTGGGATTAGCTTTAATCGACATAGACCATGAGAGCTTAACCATGGAATCCGGTGTCTACCCCACACCGAAAAGGGGTTGTCCTATTTGCCTAAGGTAGAACTAAAACTCTTAGCTTACATGGATCCACTAGCTAAAGACCTATGTGGGCAGACAGTTTATGGGATAAGTAGAAACCCGACCTCTATTAACGTATGGGCTTCCATCCCAAGAGATTGTTCCTAGAAACCTGACCTCTACTATTGTGAGGGCTTCCATCTCATACCACTATCCTCTAGGTGCTGAGCATCACTCCCATGAGTTTACATTAAGTCTTGACTTAACTTTACAATTAAGGAAGAATGTCTTGACACTCAACCAACAAACTCATACTAAAGCTTCTATATTCAATAGGTGAGACTAGTCTTCAAACCTAAGAATCATTACATCTGACAAACCTTTCACATTGTATTATATTCATACCTAAGTGTGTACATGAGTATAATCATCCAATCAACACAACAATTAGATTATAATGTAGTTACTTTACTCCAAAAGAAATCCAATCGTATACACACAAGTCTCATACATATAGTCAATTCACATATTTTTCCCTTCAAGGCTATAGATCACATTCAACCGATCAATGTAGAATTACTACATTAGATATAGATGGTAACATGATTCAATGAACTAAACTATTATAAGAACAATTCCATAATTACTACAATTTACCCAATTTACAAGTCACAAACTAGGGTTAAGGGAAAAGCATGGATTCATGGGTCATTTTCTCATAAAAGCCTTGATAATCAACAATTCAATCATACTATACATTTACTAAATCAATGAAAACGTTTTGAGAAGAATCCATGGCTTAGAATAGAAACCCTAGGTTTTTGGAGACTTTATCTAGTTTGTAATAGAGGATTTAAGGGCTCCGTGGTTGAAAGACTATCCATGAATGAAAGCCACCATACCTTAGGGAGATTTTCCACACGAAATTGGAGAGAAAAGGTTGCTTGTTGATCCTTAGACTTGACCTTGTTCTTCTTCTTCAATGGAGTTTCTAGAGAGAGAATATTTGGAGAGGTTTTGATTCGGTTTTGGGAATTTATGTTTATGACTTTAGATGGGTTATTTTAGGTGGGAAAAATACTTATATAGTCCTTTTAAATAAGCTTAAAACGACACCACATAACTATTAATTAATTAGGAAATTACTAAAGAACCCCAAGACTCAACTGCCAAAAGGCAGTTTCAGGGGTGATCCACGCTTGGGGACCTACAGACCATGGGTGGGACCACGGCTCGTGCTGGTCATCAGTGGTTTGTGTCTGGGAGTTCACTTTTGGGGACTCGACCTACGGAGGCAAGCCACGTGGTGTGGGCCTATCCATGAGGCGTGGGTCCTGCCCGTGGCTACTGCCTTAGGCAGATCCCACAAGACTTCACCCACGCTACCCCCCTACGGGGCGTGGGTTGATCCACGTGACGTGGAACACACTCTTGGGTCACTTCCTGGCAGCCCTATGGGTCCTTTCCTCAAGGACACAAGGTTGGTCCTTGAGGTTTAGGACTTGACCTCCTAATTCCAAACCATGAATTTAAGGTATCTTTAAGGCTCTAATTCTAACGTCAAGCTATAACTTAGCCTACTCATTTTAGGTTAGTCACTAGTTTAGTCTTCAACTTTCCGGAATGAAATTGGTTTCTCTCGAACACCAATAACCAGCAATTAAGCCCAGCCTTCGCTTTAGTCCATCACTCTCTTTAGCTGAATGTGTGGAAAAGGGTTTAGGATTCACTCTCTTGAGCTGAACCCATGACAACCCAATACCCACAGACTATCGATTCAGTAATTTTGGTTAAAAACCTCTCTCGAGAGCAAGCCAAAAACACGAAGTTAAGATTGTATTTGCAACTACAACCCATTAAATTCAATCACAATTACTGAACAAAATCACCTTTAAACAGCAAATAAACTATCAATTAACAATACCCAGCAGTTAAATCAACCCATAATCACACCCCAAGAATTGGGGTTTTAGCTAGACATCATAAAAAGGTAAAAATCATTACCAAGTTGTGTTTCCATCAACTGGGTAGGATTGATATAATATTTACAAAGGTCTAAGATGAAGAATCTTCAACACCCACTTTCAAATTCTTAGAAATGAGAATCTTCAAATCTTCAAAGCTAAGGAAAAATGTCACTAAACTCAGTTTCTGGCTCTCAACTCAAAAACTGAATAATAACAATGACAAAAACTAAAACTAGATACTAAACTAAGAATTTTAAAACGTATTTATAGTCACCCAAAAATGTGTTGCGAAGGACCATTTGGCGCAATAAGTCAGGATCGCTGATCCACTCGGCGATCAGCCTTTGGTCAGTTTCATCGCCTTTTCGCTTTGTCCTTCAGCATCCTCAGGTTTTGTACTTCGGGCGATATGGCACTGCGTCGCGGAACCATTCGGCGAATCGTCGACTGCTCTTTTCTATCGCCGACTTGATTTTCTCCTTCAGGGTTTGGCACACTAGAACATTAGGCGAGATTATGGCCGTTTGGCGACTCGCCCAATGGATTAGGCTATCCTCAGACCTTCTTTTCTTCGTTCTTTCAGCTGCCTTGTTCCTTTTTGTTCAATAGTGTCCATGCTTTGTTCCTCAATCCAAATACCTGAAATTCTAGGATTTACGTCAGTTATTGGCACAAAATATGCATTTGAGGACACTAAATCTATTAAAATAAAGCCCTAAATGAGTCCAAATCGTGGACTCATCAACACCCCCAACTTAAACTTTTGCTTGTCCTCAAGTAAAACTCAAGTTCAGCAGTTCAAAAAGGATGTCTCAAACAGTGCTACATGAGACTTAATCATGAATGCACACAAAAAGACTCAACTTACTCATGCAATGATCAATTGTGCACTCCAAGATTCAAGTTGTGACTCACCATTACCAAATAATCTCAAGCTCACAATACTTGCTTCAAATGCAAGTTCAAGCTCAACAAAGGTGATCAAATGCCCTCACACAAAGAATGATTTCATATTCACACACAATGGTTCACACTTTAAAGCTCCAGAATCAAATGCAACGCTCACACTCACAAAGATAAACACAATGCATGATTTCACCCATAGGTTTGCTCGTATTTTCCAATCAACACTTGCTTCAGCTCACTCAAGATAAAAAAAAAAGAAGGTATTTTCAAGTCTTGTAAGGGGGCTGAGTGCAAAGGTATGGTCATTTAGGCTCAATGGTTGTAATCCTCATGACATGTGGTATGAACAACACTTTCTTTCCTTTTCTTCATCATTTTCATTCGTGCTCAAAAGTCACCCCATTATTCATCTTCCATGGATTGCTTGGACACCCCAATTTCTTTGCACTTTCACAACTTTATTCTACAACTTTTTTTATTATTTTTTTTCCTTTTTCATTCTTTTCTTCTTTTACTTCTTCTTTTTTTTAATATATATGGAGGGGTTCCATTTTTCTCAAAACCATGGGTCAAATGGGACTTTCTTGCACTTCTTGATTTACCTTCTCTTTTCACCATACCCCCAACTTAGGCTTTTGTCCTAAGTTGGATATTCACAAAAACCACAAATTATGAGGACTATGGGTAATGGGTTAAGAAAGGTCACAATTTCATCAAGTTTCTTCCAAGAAAAGGCTAAGGCTCAAAGGGTGTTCAAACGGGGTTCACACACTCATAAGGTAGGACACAAAAGAGGTATAATGTCAAATTGTTTCACACTCTTCAAAATTGCCTAAGATCATATCAAGAGATTGCATCACTTAGTCAACCGAACCAACGAGGCAAATTCTAGGTGTCATCACACATGGTTCACAGTAAGCTCATCACACAAGGCATAGACACCAATGTCAAGCAAGACTCCACACTTTCGTTAGTGTGCAATGTTCGTCACAAGAGACTCAATTCGATACTTGGCTAGTCACAACAAGATGCAAAGAGTTCACATATTGTCTATGCAACTTCATTTGGCCTCATCGTAGCCGCACATTCATTTTTGTTCGATTATGAGCACTATCTAAGTCATCGGTATTGATCAAACCGATACTCAAAATTACAAGAGAACGGCCACAATTAACACAAACAAGAGGTGGCACAATTTTTTTGGAAGGGTCCAAAAAACATTTTCAATTCAAAACAAGGAGCCACAAGCTCAATAATCCACAAAAAATAGTGTAACACACAATTATAGCTCAAAACCCAAATATATACACAAAACAAGAGAGTCACAAAAGGTCACAATAGGTGGGCCTCACCCCACCACAAATAAAATAATTTGTCCTCAAATGCAAACAAAAATATCCAAAAGTCAAAATAAAGTAAGATAGAGAGGGAGATAAAGAAGGGATCTTGTCTACTCAGTCACTCCATCTGTCAGGGCATCAGTACCCGGTGCATCAACCTGGACTTGGGCATCAGTGCCCAGAGTCACCTCAGAAGGAACAACTCCACTAGAGGATGCCATGGATGTCTCTGTCAGCGATGTCTGGATCACTAACTGCATAATTATCTCCTCAAGATCTGGAAAATCTCTGTATATGCTCTCCTCTCGTATCTTTATCTGCTCCTCGTCGGTCTCTGCATCCGACTCATCAACTGCTACAGCCTCCCTATGTAGATCTCCGGTGGTAGCCGAAGGAATCTCTGAAATCGCAGGGGGATCTATGTCATCAGCAGCCTCCATTAATGAAGTGAAGTCGATAGACTTCAGATAGTCTACATCTTCCTCAAGTCTGATACCTCGGCTTTCAAAGTCGTAACCTCGGAGGCCTCCTCATGTCTGCTCTCACAAGCCTTAACTCTCTTAGTGAGAGTGTCAATGGAAGTCTGGAGGGGGGTTTGTGTGGCTAAAATAGAAGCCTCGATCATAAAAGGGGCATCTCTCTCAAGTCTGGTAGCCCTCACGTCAGTTGAATGGGCCAGGTGCCCCATATTCAGGATCATCGCCAAAGTAATCTTGGTCTGCTGGGAGGTAGTGGATGTACCTGGAGTATGTGAAGAAGAGGTAGAGGCAGAATTACCTGAAGGCCCGGAGGCCAGAGTAGGCAAAGATGCCTCTGCAGGTATCGAATCTATATCCACCTCCGGGGATGTGTGTCCACCAGAGTTGCCCTCCTCCTGTCAGCCTCCTCTCTAGTATACTCTGCCTCAATGCGCCGGATATTAGTGGAGGAGTATGGGGTAACATCAAAATCTCTAGCAGCATCCCGGGGTACTCTAGCACGCTGACACATCTCTGTGATCAGTACTGGGAATGGCAAATAAGTCTACCTCTGCTTGGCCCTCATGGCCATCTCCTGCTCAATAAGGAGTCCTAGGTCGATGCTCCTCTGGGATATGATAGATCCAAGGCAGGCTGCCTTAGGATGGCGCAGAATGGACTCGTTCTAGAATGGCATTATGGTGTTACTAATGAAGCCGAACCAGAAACGAGCAGCAATACTCAAATCCCTCTTCTCTATAGGGACCCCTACCTCGATCGACCTCAAGGTGGTATCGAAAATGAGTGGAGCCAACCAGCCATTCAATTTATCTAAGGACTGAGCGACTGGCAATTCATCATAAGAATGCGTTGAATGTAGAGCTATACCCAAAACATTATTGGTGTGCTCACTGTTGCACCCAACTTCCTTACCCCGGACCATGACCGACTTAATCGGTCTGAACTCGCTGCCTTCTTACTTTTAGGCACCAAATCACCATATGTTGTATAGAACTCTCGGACCCATGAAGGAATATAGGGGCCTCAGGGCCTGGTGAACTGCTCAAATCTATGGAAGTGAAGGGTGTCCCTCACATCAGAGTATTTTCCCTCAAGGCCCTCTGTAGATAGCAGTTTCTCCTCGAGGATGGTTCTCAAACCATCACCTTTCAATATATTCAAACGCTTGGGATGAGGGACGACGGGTGGCATAGGAGCCACAGGAGGTGCCGGATCTGGCACTGAATCTGCTGGTGTAGGAGCTGGAGGGACTCTGGCTGAGTCAGGGTAAGATCTAGCATGAATCTCGTCCCGCCGGGACTGCAAAGGCTGATCATCCTCAGGCTTAGATAAAGCATCCTGGGAAGCAGCAGTCACCCTGTCAGATATAGGCTTCTTGCCCCTACTCTGACCTCCAGTTGGAGTCTCTTGCCTTTCTCTTTTTGGAGGATTTGATCCCCCTTCGTTGATTGTGATCCCCCGTACTTTTTTTTTGGGGTGGCATGTGGATGTTGGTCCTTACCATGTCTTTAGTGCCGATTAGTATAAGATTGAAATGCTAGGCGGTAATGTAATCCTCTCCGAACACAAATCAACGACTAACATACGGTAGAAAAGCAAGAAATATAGAAAATACTAAATGGGTGTGAGTTTGGGAAGATTAAAAGTGAGGGAAAGTGAAAGAGTTTAAGCTTTTAAACCTTTGGCTTTAAAAATCGTCCAGTTCTCCCCCATTCGGCGACATTAGTCGTGCTCGCCGACCCACTCGGCAACACGCTGAGTGGTCACTTACCTCGCCAAGTTTTACAGGACCTCCAATTAATCTGGGGATCCAAACGGCGGACTAGATCATGATTGCCAACCTGGTAGGCAACTCGCTAATAATTTCCTGGGCTTGCCGAGTATTACAGACTCTAATGTAAAATTTCTTGAGTCCAACGGCGGTCTAGGTCGGGGTCGCCGACCTCTACAGCGATGCGCCAACTAGACCTTTGGCTGGCCAACCTGCACTTTTCAACCACTTTCCATACTTTGACCTGCACATTCAACACACCATTATTTCTTAAAGCAAAAATAAAGTGATAAACACTTGGGTTGCTTCCCAAGAAGCGCCTTAGTTAACGTCGTGGCACGACTCCCCTACTCAATATTGATCTGTGGGGTAGAGATGAGACAACACATGACCCATTAGGGTCTCAAGCAACTGAATGGACGTGGAGTGGGAGGCAATCATTTGATTTATCATTGCAACATTCTCTCGTAACTCTTCCAGCACTCTATCTTGCTCATTGACTTTGTGAAAAAGAAATGTGAGCATTGCTTCGACCTGTCTGTCCTCATTGTTCTTAGGCTTGCTCCGTTCATGAGGAGGAATATATCAATCCTTCTTTTTGCCCTAGACTTCAAACTCCATAACCTTTTTGGTTAACTCGTCTAGTTGAGTTAACAAAGTGGCTAAGTGGAAATCCATTTCTACTTCTTGGTTGGCCCCAGTCATGTGATCAAGGAGTTGGGCTACTACCATATAGGGTTGTCGTACAAGACCACCCAGGATAAATTGATCAATCAATCCTTTATTCTTGGGACTAAGACTCCTATAAAAGAATTCCAGTATAACTAAATTAGGAATCCCATGAGTTGGGCATTGCATCAGCAGTGCTTTAAACCTCAGCCACGACTCATGAATCTGCTCACCTTCTAATTGCTTGAAGGTTAGGATGTTATCCCTGAACCTCATCACTTCTAAAGGAAGGTGTTCCATTTGTTCACAGTTACTGTTTACACTCATTCTTCATATTTCAACACACAAACAAGCAAACAAAACTAAAATTAAGTAAGTATCACTATAACTAACAAGAACAAAATCCAACTTAACTAAAAATTCTCAAGTAGCACCACTCCCCGACAACGGCGCCATTTGGATTGAATAATGCTATCGAAGACACTTCATCCAATACTAAGTGTTAATGATCATTATGTAGTAATATAACTCAACTAAGTGATTGGGGTCGAATCCCAAGGGAGTGGTACGTAGATGAGAATCAATAGGCAAGTAAGAATATGCTCAAGTCAATCATAGCTAAAAACATATATGAATAAAAGAATTGTTCAAATTAAGGGAGACACAAGTGTCAAATATTAGGGGGATTTGGTTTCAATTATCAACTAAAACAATAAATAACATGAAAATATGAATATAGAGATGGGTTCTTGGGATGTGATTGGATTATGTGCTAAGGTAAAAAACCGGGTAATTGCAATTAATAGTAAACAATTGCAAATCAGTGAACAAGCTAGACTTTAGTGGGGATAAACTTTCTCTCGAACAATTTACCGCGAGTGAAATTGGTTTCTCTCGAACACCAATAAGCAGCAATTAAGCTCAGCCTTCGCTTTAGTCCATTCACTCTGTCGAGCTGAATGTGTGGAAAAGGGTTTAGGATTCACTCTATCGAGATGAACCCATGACAACCCAATACCCACAGACTATCGATTCAGTAATTTTGGTTTTAAAACCTCTCTCTCGAGCAAGCCAAAAACACGAAGTTAAGATTGTAGTTGCATCTACAACCCATTAAATTTAACAACTATTACTGAATGAAATCATCTTTAAACAGCAAATAAACTATCAATTAACAATACTCAGCAGTTAAATCAACCCATAATCACACCCCAAGAATTGGGGTTTTAGCTAGACATCATAAAAAGGTAAAAATCATTACCAAGTTTTGTTTCCATCAACTGGGTAGGATTGATATAGTCTTTACAAAGGTCTAAGATGAAGAATCTTCAACACCCACTTCCAATTTCTTAGAAATGAGAATCTTCAAATCTTCAAAGCTAAGGAAAAATGTCTCCAAACTCAGTTTTCAGCTCTCAACTCAAAAAATGAATAATAACAATGATAAAAACTAAAATGTGTTGCAAAGGACCATTCGTCACAATAAGTTGGGATCACTGATCCACTCGGCGATCCACCCTTTGGTCAGTTCCATCGCCTTTTTGCTTTGGCCTTCAGCATCCTCAAGTTTTGTACTTTGGGTGATATAGCATTGCGTCGCGGTACTGTTTGGCGACTCACCGACTACTTCTTTCTATCGCTGACTTAATTTTATCCTTCAGGGCTTGGCACACTAGAACGTTAGGCGAGATCATGGCCGTTCGGCGACTCGCCCAACGGGTTAGGCGATCCTCAGGCCTTTTTTTCTTCGTTCTTTCAACTGCCTTGTTCCTTTTTGCTCAATAGTGTCCATGCTTTGTTCCTCAATCCAAATACCTGAAATTCAAGGATTTACATCAGTTATTGGCACAAATTATGCATTTGAGAACACTAAATCTAATAAAATAAAGCCCTAAATGAGTCCAAATCGTGGACTCATCACCTATCCATTAGATCCATAAATGCCATCGGGGCATTAGTTAGACTAAATGACATCACAAGGAACTCATAGTTCCCATACCTAGTTCGTAAATCTATCTTGGGTATATCATTCCCTCTTACCCTTAGTTGATGGTAACTCGAACGAAGGTCAATTTTTGAAAAGTAGCTACCCCGTTGGAGTTGGTTAAACAAATCATCAATTCTAGGAAGGGGATACTTATTCTTTATAGTCACCTTGTTCAATTAGCGGTAGTCAATACACATTCTAAGGGACACATCCTTCTTTTTCAGTAACAATACTAGAGCACCCAAAGGAGAGATACTTTATTGAATAAAACTCTTATCTAGCAAATCCTTTAGTTGTTCCTTTAATTCTTTCAATTCGGCCGGAGCCATTCTATATGGAGGGATGGATATGGGTTGTGTATCCGGCAAAAGATCAATGGAAAAATCTATTTTCCTTTCGGGAGGATGTCGGGCAAGTCATCGGGAAAGACTTCCGGAAACTCACTCACCACGGGGACCGACTCTAAAGAAGGGACCTTGGACTCAACATCCATCACCCTAACAATATGATAAATGCATTCCTTGGAGATCATTTTCCTAGCTTTGAGACAAGAAACAAATTGACCTATAGGAATATAATTCCCCCCTTTCCACTCTAAATTTGGCTCATTTGGCAATTGAAATTTGACCACCCGGGTCCTACAATCTATAGAGGCATAACATGCATGAAACCAATCCATACCCAAAATAACATCATAATCAAGCATATCTACCTCTACCAAGTCCACCAAGGTAACTTTGTGAGACAAGGAAATAGGACAACTTCTATAGACTCTTTTTTTCACTATCGAATCACCGACCGGAGTAGAAACCAAAAAAGGCTCTACTAATATTTTGGGGAGTATTTCAAACTTCATATCCACAAGAGGTGTAACAAAGGACAAAGTGGCACGGGGATCTAACAATGAATATACATCAATAGAAAAGACTTATAAAATACCGGTCACCATATTCTGGGAGGTCTCTTGGTCACCTCGAGATTAAAGAGCATACAAGCGGTTTTGCTTTTGGGCATTGGAGTTGGAACCACTTGGATGAGTTTGTTTACCTTCTCTCCCCTTGTCCATTCATACTGGGCAATCGCTCATCTTGTGGACACTCTTTCCACACTAATAGTACGCATCCGAGCCAACTAAGCATTTGCCTTCGTGCTTTCTACCACATTTTGCACAATTAGGCCTAGTAACATATGAACCACCACTATTGCCTCCTTGAGGTTTAGGTTTGGAAACCCTATCATTGTTGACTCTTGGGGGAGCATTAGAGGAGCCTTGATTGGAGAACCTTTGTTTGAACCTTTGCCAATCTTTCCCATCGGACTTAGCATTAGAAAAATTCCCTTCACCGATTCTTGCTCTTTTCACTTCCCTATTGCCTTGGAGTTTCTCACTCTCCATTTTTTTGGGCATACACCATAAGACGTGAGAGATCCATGAAGAAGTATTATCGTGCGGAATTCTTTTCTTACCACTTTGGATATACCCGTCACATGTCGTGCGGAATTATTTTCTTACTACTTTGGATATACCCGTCACATACCTACTCATCTCATCTCTTGGATCTGCCACCATAGATGGAGCATACTTGGACAATTTGGTAAACTTTAGAGAATATTCTTCAACACTCATACCACCTTGATGAGGGTTGATAAATTCTTCCACCCTGGCTTCCCTCTTCTCTCAGGGAAAGAACCTATCAAGGAATGCTTTCTTGAACACCTCCCAACCTATGGGACCCGCTCCATTCAGCCTAGTCATCTTCCATTGAGTATACCACACTTGGGCTACTCCCTTCAATTGATAGGCGTCTAGTTCCGCTTTCTCCATAGAATTCACCCCCATAGCATCAATTATCTTGAAGATCTCCTTCATAAACTCTTGAGGGTATTCACCCACTTTAGAACCAAAGAACATAGGGGAATTCATTCTTGTGAAGTCTCTCAACCTTGAAGCTACGAAATTCACATTAGGGTTCAAATTAGGCCCAACATCCCTATTAGCTTGAGCCGTTATAGCTTGGGCTTCGGTTGTTACGGCTTAAAATTGAGTTGTTACGGCTTGAGCTTAGGCCGTCATAGCTTGAGTTACATTTGCATAGTTGCCCTAAATTCTGCTTGAGTCACATTTACCGGATCAACTGGAGCTTGCTCATCTAGAGGAGCTTGATTCCCTTGAGGAACTCCTTGATTCACAATCTCCTCTTCCACCCTTCTTACGTTGGCCCTTCATGTATTCATTTACCAAAGACACAAGAGAAGGATTAGAAGGAAGACTTTATAGAGTTAGACTCTATGGCATAACTTAAGAGTAATGAAAGAAGTGCATGTTCCTAACATCTCATAGCCTCTCACTCATAAATGTGGCATGCTTCACACTATGAACAAGACTCTACTAGACGTGGCTTATGAGAAATAATCCTAGAATCATTCTAAATCTTTTGCTCTGACTACCAAGTTTGTCACGACCCAAGGGTACCCCCTAGACGTAAGCACATGGAATCCCGAAATGGATCCAAGTAAGCCACTTAGCTTATCATCATCACATAAGTATAGAATAATAAAAAATAAAACACAATTTCAAGTCTTTAAGAAATACATCATAAAATTAAAGTGGAAGTCTAGACATAGTCTCGATCAGCCATCTACTACAATCGGAGTCTCAAAAATACTAGGGTCACAACCCTTACAATAAAGAATATGAATATGTCTAGTACAACTAAACAAATGAAAACAACAATAAAGATCTTGTCCTCAGATCCATGAGGACATACCACAAGCTTGAAGAGTAGTCAACCCAAGCTTGAACTAGAAGGAATCGCCTTAAATGCCGGAACTTACATTTAGTAGAAATATAGAAGGAATATGGGTTAGTACCAAAATGCACCAAGTATGGTAACTATGCATCAAAACCATTTAAGATGCTAAAAAGGGACAATTTAGTTAAAAACTATGCATTTGATCAAGTTTATGAATTATCATAGAAAAAAGTGCAAAAGCATAAGATACATACATATTCAACATATTGATCATCTCAACATAAAGGAAACAAACCATAAGAACCATCAAAGTAACCTTGTGCAATGTATGGATAAGGTCTCATACCCCATACCACACTAAGGAATACTCATTAAGTGATTATAGTTCATAACTCCAATTCTAGTTCAATCTATCATAGTGGGATTAGCTTTAACCGACATAGACCATGAGAGCTTAACAATGGAATTTGGTGTCTACCCCACACCGAAAAAGGGTTGTCCTACTTGCCTAAGGTAGAACTAAAACTCTTAGCTTACATGGATCCACTAGCTAAAGACCTATGTGAGCACATAGTTTATGGGATAAGGGGATCGCTTCTAGAAACCTGACCTCTTCTAATGTAAGGGCTTCCATCCCAAGAGATTGTTCCTAGAAACCCGGCCTCTACTAACGTGAGGGCTACCATCTCATACCACTATCCTCTTGGTGCTAAGCATCACTCCCATGAGTTTACATTAAATCTTGACTTAACTTTACAAAGGAAGAATGTCTTGACAATCAACCAACAAACTCATACTAAAGCTCCTAGATTCAATAGGTGAGACTAGCCTACAAACCTAAGAACCATTACATGTGACAAACCTTTCACATTGTATTCTATTCATACCTAAGTGTGTACATGAGGATAATCATCCAATCAACACAAAAATTAGATTATAATGTAGTTACTTTACTTCCAAAGCAATCCAATTGTATACACACAAGTCTCATACATATAGTCAATTCTCATATTTTGCCCTTCAAGGCTATAGATCACATTCAACCAATCAATCTAAAATTACTACATTAGATATATATGGTAACTTGATTCAATGAAATAAACTATTATAAGAACAATTCCATAATTACTATAATTCACCCAATTCACAAGTCACAAACTAGGGTTAAGGGAAAAGCATAATATATATTAACTAACTCAATGAAAACGTTTTTAGAAGTATCCATGGCTTAGAATAGAAACCCTAGGTTTTTGGAGACTTTATCTAGTTTGAAATAGAGGATTTAAGGACAAGATGTTTGAAAGATTAACCATGAATGAAAGCCAACATACCTTAGGGATATTTCCCACACAAAATTGGAGAGAAAAGGTTGGTTCTTGATCCTTAGACTTGACCTTGTTCTTCTTCTTCAATAGAGTTTCTAGAGAGAGAATATTTGGAGTGGTTTTGATTTGGTTTTGGGAATTTATGTTTATGACTTTAGATGGGAAAAATACTTATATAGTCCTTTAAAATAAGCTTAAAACGACACCACATAACTATTAATTAATTAGGAAATTACTAAAGAACCACTAGACTCAACTGCCAAAAGGCAGTTTCAGGGATGATCCACACTTGGGGACCCACGGACCGTGGGTGGGACCACGGCCTGTGTTGGTCATCCGTGGTTTGTTTCTATGAGTTCACTTTTGGGGCCTCAACCTACGGAGGCAGGACACATGGCGTGGACCTATCCATAAGGCGTGGGTCTTTCCCGTGGCTATTGCCTTAGGCAGATCCCACAAGGCTTCACCCACAATGCCCCCTACGGAGCGTGGGTTGATCCACGTGTCATGGAACCCACTCATGGTTCTATGCCTAGTATCCCTATGGGTCCTTTCCTCAAGGACCCAATATTGGTCCTTGAGGTTTAGGTCTTGACCTCCTAACTCCAAACCATGAGTTTTAAGGTATCTTTAAGGCTCTAATTGTAACGTCAAGCTCTAACTTAGCCTACTCGTTGTAGGTTAGTCACTAGTTTAGTTTTCAACTTTTCGGAATGTTACACGTTTACTCAATGAAAGGAAATTCAAAGTTGGTTGCACCCTCGCATCGACTTCTTAACGAATCAAGCGGAGAAGAGTACACATCGGGGTAAACTATTGGCTCCCCCACTGCTCATGTGACCACGCGGCGCCAGAATAGGCAGGTGGATGTTTCTGATAAGGATCTTCCCTCCTCCACCTTCCCTATAATTGCCCCCAATCTGAGGAGGGGGTGCAAAATTCTGAGGAGTTGCATTCCGGCTCAGAGTCGCAATCGTGCTCCAGTTCCAGTTTTACACCAACCTCCACCTCCGATGCCACTAGCTTAGAAGATGTTCATGACCTGTTAGGCATACCCATGTTCCCTGTTCTTACGACCACTGAGCCAAATAGGTGGTGTGTTGAGGGACAGTACTAGATAAACTACGATGGGCAGAACAGAAACGAGCATCAGAAATAGGCTTGGACCATTACGGAGGAGCGTCGGGTACTTACAGGTAGCCTCCACACTGTGCCCACTATTGAGGAGTTGTTCAAGAAGCACAAGTGTGAGTGGATGGCACGGAGTCCATGAAAATTTAGCGAGGAGATGACCTGAGAATTCTACGCCTCCTACGCCACTACTGTCTGAAATGTTATTCCTAAATGGGCTAAGCCACTAGCTCAGCCCCCACTTCAGTCTACCTTGGTGCGAAACTTTTTTATTGACATCTACGAGACCACTATTCGCAAGTTCATTTATGGACCAGCCCACACTCTACTGATTAATACAACAGAGTATGACTACAACATGGGAGTGGTTTAGAGTAGGGCATTTCAGAGGGATGCCAAGCAGAGAGAGACTTTACTTTTTTGGATGGCCCATCATATTGCCGAGGATGGGGAGAGCACGAGTGGGTGCACAATACTACTTCGCCTATCAAAAAGGCAACTCCGAGCTTCACTGCAAAGTTCTTTTGGGTCGTCGTGTGTACTAGACTGTCCCCTAAACAGGTGGACAATGTGGTTACATGGGATAGGGTTGTGATGTTGGCAGCTACTATGGCGGGACTTGAGCTCAATTTTACCCGGATTCTGATCGCTGAGATTCATAAGAAGGCATACAAGACCACCACTACTTTACCCTTTCCTTGTCTCATATTTCATCTGTGCATGAAATCTTTGGTGCCTATTTGTCATTATGATCGGATGACAGAGGCGACCAAGACAGTGGACGTCGGCCTTATTAGAGATGATGCCAATCTGGCTGCACCACGGAGGGAACCACATGTTGACCTACCTCCCTTATGTGCTGAACTTGCTAATGATGTGGAGCATATTCACAATGATATGACTACTATACCTCCCAATTCTGTGGATGTACAGGTTCTCATGTCCACCACCAATAGTCAGGGTGTGAGCTCATCCATAGAAACTCTCCATTCAGGGTCTACTTTAGGTCCTCTGGCCCGAGTCCAGAAGCTAGAGACCCAGATGGCTACTTTGTTACAATACATGAGGCCATGGATGCAGTGTTCTGTTAAGGAGTCTGAGGCTCGTATGGAGCGCATGATGGATGCGAAGATTCAGGCAGTTCATAGGCGGTTAGAGGCATTCGAGTTGAGAGTTTTGGAGAAGCCTACACCTATCATTGATATCACCACTATCCAAACGAAGTTGGCTAGCCTCTATTCTGATGTTGATGCCCTCTTAGCTACTCCTGAGACCGTACCAGAGACCACACCAATTGTTGAGGCTAACAATGTGGTGATGACTACCCTTTTTGGTGACATTGTACCACCACCCGACCCCTCCCAAATGGCTGGGAAGCGCCACCATTCTTCTATACTCACTTTCGATGCTGAGGAAACTTATCAAGCTAAGAAGAGGGAGAGGCAGAAGATTGAGGCTGCTCAGAAACAGTCTTTATTTGAGGAAGAGTTGCGTCTGTGGAGAGCCCATGAGATGGAGTTTGCAAGTGCATTTGGTTCGAGGAGCACTACTCAGGGTATTCTTGTTGTTGATAAGGGCGCTACTAATGGCATCACAGTTGTTGATCGAGCGGGTTTCGGGAAACGAACCTACCTGCATCTTGATGGATTTTCGACGCATATGCGCCATAGGTTTGCTTCACCCTATGCTTTACTTTTCTTTTTTTTGTGCATTGAGGTCGCTTGCACCATATTTTGTTGGGGTAGGATTCTGAGTAACCCAACTCATAACCCTCACTTGGGGTTTTCATGCATGTGTTCTTTTTTCCCAAGGGACTGTTTTAGTTTTATTTTGAACCAGCATGTTTAGGATTGTATGTGTAGAAGTAGATGGAAAGAATGAAATCATGATGGCATAAGAGCATGAAATTGATACATATCCAAAATTTTGAAATGTGCTAGATCTATAGGTTTAATGAGATGAATGTGTTGGATCTTCATGTGATATGATAAGGAACCGGTATGATAACATGACTTAAGCTAAAACTTGAACTGGATAATTCAATAATCTGATAATGAAACAATGTGCCAAGTGTGTGTGAGTAAATTGTGTATGTTCATGTAGTATGTGTGCCTACCTTTACGCTGGTCTATGTGTGCTTTACTAACCCTTACCTTTACTTTTCTTCCTTTTGTGCATTGAGGTCGCTTGCACCATATCTTTGAAGTGAGGCACTAGTTACATTGTTGGAGAAGTTGGTACCTTGGTGATTGTTGAAAGTGTATGTGGTGATATTTATTAGTCTGTTTATGTCATATTTTGATCTGCATGATTTAGCTTATTGAGTCTAAATGAAAAGATTTGCACTAGGTGATGGAATTGATTGAGAAAGCCATGTGATTGATTGAGTTTGTATGTTTACTTCTACATGAGTGTCGTTTATAGTTTAGTTTGTCGGTTGAGGACAAAAAACAAGTTTAAGTTGAGGGTGTTGATATACCGTGATTTTACGGTATTTTTGATGCATTTCACTTAGATTTTGTGTCTGTTTTGGCCTATTTTTGTTATTAGATATAATGTTTTCGGTAATCTTTTGCACGATATTGGTTTGGAAATGGTTGACAGAAAAATGGATTGAAAAGACAGCAGCAGCAACTAACGAGGCCAACAACGGACCGTCGGTCCAACGACGGCCCGTGGGTGATGTAAGGTAGGTGAAGTTTTGGGAAATCTGACAAAGTGTGGAACCACGGAGGCCAATGACAGACTGTAGGTCAACTGACAGACCGTCTTGCACATCTGTTGATGTGATCAGAAAGTTTGAGTTCCAGTACTTGAACTACGGAGGTGACCCACGGACCGTAGGTCGACCCACGGACCGTAGGTTAGGTCATTAGTCAAAACTGCATCTGACTCAGTTTTCTTTATTTTCATTTCCTAGTTTGTTTAGGATTTGAGTACTATAAATATTAGTTGTTATTTCCGTTTTTTAGAGTTAGACAATATTGGAGACTTTTGTTTTGGTCTTTTGGAATTAATTTTCAAATTCTTAGAAATTAATTTCAGATGGTTTGATGCAATTTCACTTTGAATTTCACTTCAATATTTCGGTTTCCATCTATTGTAATTGTAAGTTTATGATTTCTTTTAACCTAACTATGAATTGTGAATTCTCAAGCATGAGTAGCTAAATCCACAACTAGGGTTGTGGGAACCATGAGCTATTAACAATGTATGAATAATAACTATGTAATTCTTGAATAGTATTTATGCATGTATTGTCTATATTTTCGTTTAGAAGTCTTTCTAGCGGTGTGCAACGTTAGAACTCACCTCGTTCCTACTTGCCTTACCGGGGGGTAATAAATGAGAAAAAGATTAAACAACAGAGATTTAGTTAAGGATTTTCTGCTATCTAATAGTCTATCTTTAATCAGTTGACGTGAGGGTGAAATAGCCAACACAAATGATACGATGACTAATATGGGGTACAAGTAAGGGTTAGTAAAGCACACACCCGTAGACTTACTAAGTTGTGAGTGAAAGTTCCTACTTGGATTACCAATCACTTAGGGATACATAACTTATAAGCCTTGCATGTCAAACACTAGGATAGGATTACTGCTTAAGAGCTTTTGGGGAACACATATACCCTAGTTTCCATCTTATATTTATATCTTAAAGTGTGAATCTTGTTTACTTGTTACTTAATCATTCAAATCAACAATCTGTTATTTTATTTACAAAATCCCCCTGCTTACTTTTCTCGGAAATAGTTTGACTAAAAAGAGATAATTGTGAGTTAAGTTTAATTCTGAATCATATTCCTCGTGGGATCCGCCCCAACCTAAAAGTTGGGTTCTGTATTTGGAAACGACCGCTTATACTTCTTTTGGAAAGTGTAATTTGGACGTATCAATAATATGCAAACACAATCAAAGGCAAAAATTCATCCAAATTACCCTTGAAATCAATCACACGAGCTCTCAACATATCCTTCAAAGTATGAATATTACATTTTGCTTTCCCATCGGTTTGAGGATGAAAGGCCTTGCTAAGCTTAATACTAGTACCAAGCTCTTTTTGGAAAGATTTCCAAAACTAAGAAGTGAATTTGGTATCACGATGGGAAATAATGGATAGGGGCACTCCATGCAACCTAACCATCTCTTTCAAATACAACTTAGCATAGTCCTTCACTAAATAAGAAACCTTGACGGGGATGAAATAGGCTGATTTCTTCATACGGTGCACTATAACCCAAATCGAGTCATGTTGCCTCCGAGTATGGGGTAAACAAACAACAAAGTCCATTTCTTCCCATTTCCAAGTAGGAATACTAATATCTTGGGACAAACCTCCCGAAGAATTTTGATGTTGGACTTTCACTTGTTGACAATTAGGACACTTGGCCACAAATTTCGTAATATCCTTCTTCATCTCGTTCCACCAATAGACCTCCCGCAAGTCACGGTACATCTTGGTGTCTTCCGGGTGAATGGAATATCAAAAACTATGGGCTTCTAATAAGATTCTCTCTTTTAAGTTATCTATATTGGGAACACATAAGAATCCTTGATATCGACTCCATCTCCACCTTTGGAGAAATCCTCAACAGACTTATTAAGTACCACTTCCCTTAACTCAATAAGAATTGGATCAAGACCTTGCTTTGCTTTTACATCCGACACAAAAGACGATTCTAAACCATTATGAACCACAACACCACCTTTGGTGGAGTCAACCAAACGAACACCCAATCAGACCAATCTATTAATATCACGAACCAACTCCTTCTTATCTTTTTCAACATGAGCAACACTACCCATTGATAGTCGAGTAAGAGCATCCTCCACTACTTTGCTTTGCCGGGGTGATAGAGGACACTCATGTCATAATTCTTTAGTAACTTAAGCTACCTCCTTTGGCGAAGATTTAGATCCTTTTTCTTGAACAAATATTGCAAGCAATTGTGATCATTAAAGTCATCAACATGAAAACCAAATAAGAAATGCCTCAAAATCTTTAAGGCAAATACAATTGCCGCTAGTTCCAAATCATGGGTAGGATAGTTCTTTTCATGGATCTTAAGTTGCCAAAAAGCATTAGCAATAACCTTCCCATTTTGCATAAGGACACACCCTAGTCCAATCCTTGATATGTCGCAATAGACAACAAACCCATCTGATCCTTCCGGTAAAGTTATCACTAGAGCGGAGGTAAATCTATCTTTCAGTTCCTTGGAAACTCTTCTCAAAAGGTTCCAACCATGAGAACTTGTCTTTCTTTTGGGTTAATGCCTTAAAAGGAGAGACAATTGGAGAAAGCCCTTCCACAAACCTTTTATAGTAACTATCCAAACCCAATAAACTTCTAATATATGAAGGGGATAGAGGTGTCGACCAACTCTTAACTGCATCCACCTACGGAGACAATATGCCAAGAAAATCCACGTATCTTAACTAAAAGTCACATTTACTAAACTTTTCAAAGAGTTGTTGGTCCTTGAGGACTTGCAATACAATCCTCAAATGATCGGTATGATCATCTTCACTCCTTGAATAAATCAGGATATTATCAATAAACACAATCATAGACATATCAAGGTATTGTCTGAAAATCCTATTCATTTAATCCATAAATGCGGCGGAGCATTAGTCACCGCGAATGATATTACCAAAGAGTCAGAGTTACCGTATCGAGTCAGAAAAGCTGTCTTCAGAATGTCATCATCCTTCACACTTAATTGGTGATAACCCGATCAAAGGTTAATCTTAGAGAAGTAACTTGCTCCTTGGAATTGATAAAATAAGTCATCAATCCTTTGAAGAGGATACTTGTTATTAATAGTGACTTTATTCAACTAACGGTAGTCAATGCACATACAAAGGGAACCATCTTTCTTACGCACAAACAAGACAGGACCTCCGGATAGAGAGATATTCGATTGGATGAAACCCTTACCCAATAAATATTTCAATTATTCTTTCAATTCCTTATGTTCTGCCGGAGGCATATGATAAGGACGAATAAAGATATGTTATGTATCTGGGAGAAGGTCAATAGCGAAGTCTATTACCCCTTTGGGAGGAACACCGGGTAGATATTTTGAGAGGAGATTTGGTTTTCTTTTGTGAATTTGGAAGAATGAAGTGAATGGGTTAATTTGGGGGTTGAAAAAGCTTATATAGGTGTTTTAGTAAAGGGCAAAACGACATAGTATAGGAACTAATTAATTAGTAAAAGACCCAACTACCCCTGAACTAACTGTCAGCTGTCACCGACCTACCAACCGACGGACTGTGGTCTAACCCATGGCCCGTCCTGGTGGACTATGGATGGTGGTCAGAGACTTTTGGTCGATATATGAACCCTTGGACGACGAACCGTGGACCCACCGACGGTTCATAGGTCCAGCCGTGGTTCCCACCCTGGACAATTTTTGAGTGGCCAATCCACGAACCCACCTACGGTCTGTGGTTAAACCCACAGGCTGTGGTTAGCCATCATGGATGGCACATAGAAATACTGAAATCTGATATGGTGCCATCTTTCAGATTCGGGGTGTTACAATATATCCCCCTTGGGACCATTTGTCCTCAAATAAGATTCAAACTGGTTCTGAAAGAGTAGAAGAGGAACTAACAACCCAACCTACAATGCAATGCATACAACCAAGGAGGAACTATCGTCTCCAAGCTAGGACGTTCTCAAAACATCATAAGAGGGGTGAAACTAATTATATCAGCCCATTATGCATGCAATACACATATACAAAGAGGAAACATCAACTCTAAGATAAACATACTCAAATGCATCATAAGGAAGTAGGAACTACATATAGCAACCCAATAAGAGTGAATTTTCAACATTACTCATTTTCATGGAGGAGCTACCTTCTCCAAGATATAAGCATGCTCAACACGATCTCATGGAACTCATATGCAATTCGATCTCAAAAAGCATAGCTAAAGCATGTTCGTCAATTCATATCATGAAGTATATAGGCAACTCATACTCAATGCACAACAACATGAGGAAAATCAATCATATAAACTCATTTTCCTTCAAAACAAGTTTTCATGAACACATGTATCACATAAGTAAATCATGGAAACACTTAAAACACATGACTCCCCAAAACAAAGAACAAACCAAGTGGAACTCATTACCTCAAGCTAGGATAAGAGTAAAAGGAAAGAGATGAGGATATCGAAACATCATATCGGCCTCGGCCTCCCAAGAAACACCCTCAACTAACTAATTCCTCCACAATAGTTTGACATAAGTTATTTTCTTATTTCTCAACTTCTTAACTTGTCGGTCCAGAATCTCAACCGAAACTTCCTCATAAGAAAGACTTTCATCAACTCCCAACCCTTCTAGGGGAACTATGGATGTCGGATCTCCAACACACTTCTTAAGCATAGAAACATGGAAAATAGGATGCACTATTGCCAACACATTTGGCAAACCTAACTCATAAGCAACCTTACCAACACACCTCAAAACCTGATATGGGCCTACATACCTGGGACTAAGCTTTCCCTTCTTACCAAACCTCATTACACTCTTCATCGATGAGATTTTCAAGTAAACCCATTCATTAACATCAAACTATAGATCCCTTCTTTGCACATCGGCATAAGACTTTTGCTAACTTTGGGCCATTTTCAACTTTTTCCCTTATAAGTTGAACTTGCTCCATGGCTTCTTGTACCAATTCGGGACATATTAGGGCAACTTCACCCACATCAAACAATCCTATAGGAGACCTACACCTCCTACCATATAAGGCCTCAAATGGAGTCATATTAGTACTTGAGTGATAAGTGTTATTGTAAGAAAACTCAATCAATAGCAAATGGTCATCCCAATTGCCCTTAAAATTAATCACACAAGCCCTTAACATATCTTCCAAAGTTTGCATAGTACGCTCCGCTTGCCGATCAATTTGGGGATAAAAAGTCGTGCTAAGCTTAACCACCTTAGTGCCAAGCCCCTTTTGGAATGACTTCCAAAATTGGGAAGTTAATTGGGTACCACGATCAGAAATAATGGACAAAGTCACTCCATGTAACCTTACCATTTCTCTCAAGTACAACTGGGCATAGTCCTCCGTCAAATATGAAACCTTGACGGGAAGGAAATGAGCCAATTTTGTCATCCGATCTACTATCACCCAGATTGAATCATGTTGTCACCAGGTGCGACGTAAACCAACTATAAAGTCCATATTCAAATCTTCCCACTTCCAAGTAGGAATAATAATGTCTTGGGATAAACCTCCCGATTTCGGATGCTTAACCTTCACTTGTTGGCAATTTGTACACTTAGCCACAAATCCCGCAATATCCTTCTCCATCCCGTTCCACCAATAGACCTCCCGTAAATCACGGTACATCTTAGTGGCTCCCGGGTGAAGAGAATATCGCGAACTATGGGCTTCTGTCAAAATATGTTCCCTCAAGTCATCCACATTTGGAACACATAAACGACCTTGGTATCTAAGTACACCATCTCCCCCTTGGGAGAAAGCCTCAACAGATTTCTTAAGCACCGCTTCTTTCAATTCTACCAAAATTGGATCAAGACCTTGCTTGGCTTTCACATCCACCACAAAAGACGATTCGAAAACATTGTGAACCATAACACCACCTTTAGTGGAGTTCACTAGTTGAACACCTAATCGAGCAAATCTATGAACATCTCGAACTAACTCTTCATTTTATTCTTCAATATGAGCAACACTACCCATAGATAACCGACTAAGAGCATCTGCTACCATATTAGCCTTGTCGGGGTGATAAAGAACACTCATTTCATAATCTTTCAATAACTCAAGCCACCTTCTTCGGCAAAGATTCAAATCTTTTTGATTAAAAACATATTGGAATTATGGTTGGTAAACATATTTACATGTACTCCATAAAAATAGTGTCTCCAAATCATTCAGGCAAAAATGACCGCCGCTAACTCAAGGTCATGAATAGGATAATTCTTCTCATGGATTTTAAGTTGTCTTGAGTCATAGGCAATAACTTTCCCATTTTGCATAATCACACACCCTACCCCAATTCTCGAGGCATCATAATAAACCACAAAACCATTTGTCCCTTCTGGTAAGGTCAATGCCAGAGTGGAAGTAAGTCTATCTTTCAACTCTTGAAAACTCTTTTCACACGCTTCGGACCATATGAACTTAGCCTTCTTTTGAGTCAAAGCCGTCAAAAGAGAGGCAATTGAAGAGAAACCCTCAACAAACTTCTAATATTCGAGGGAGTTAGAGGTCTAGGTCAACTCGTGACCGCATCCGTCTTCTTAAAATCTACCTCAATACCCTTACTTGAGACAATGTGACCAAGGAAAGCTACAAACCTTAACCAAAAATCTCATTTGCTAAACTTTGCAAAAAGTTGTTGGTCCTTAAGAATTTGCAACACAATCCTCAAATGATCAATATGCTCATCCTCACTCCTTGAGTAGATCAAAATATCATCAATGAACACAATCACAAACATGTCAAGGTATTGTCTAAACACCCTATTCATTAAATCCATAAACGTTGCCGAAGCATTAGTCAACCCAAACAACATTATCAAAAACTCATAATGACCATACCGAGTTTGAAAAGTTGTCTTCGAAATGTCATCATCTTTCACCCACAATTGGTGATAACCCAATCGAATATCAATCTTAGAGAAATAACTCGCTCCTTGAAGTTGATCAAATAAATCATCTATCCTTGGGAGAGGATACTTATTCTTAATGGTCACCTTGTTCAACTTACAAAGAGAACCATCCTTCCTCCTCACAAACAAAACTGGAGCACCCCACAGAGATATACTTGGTCGGATGAAACCCTTATCCAACAAATCTTTCAATTGTTCTTTCAACTCTTTAAGTTATACTGGAGCCATACGATAAGGAGAAATAGAGATAGGTTGCATATCTGGGAGAAAGTCAATACCGAAGTCTATTTCCCGGTCAGGAGGAATACCGGGTAAGTCATCTGGGAACACTTCTGGAAACTCGTTAACAACGGGGACCGACTCAAGGGAAGGGATTTCAGAATTTCCATCCCTCACCCTAACTAGATGGTAAAAGCAACCCTTAGAAATAATCTTTATAGCTTTGAGATAAAAAAAAAAAAACAAATGGACCCTTAGGCATAGAATTTCCCCCCTTCCACTCTAGGATAGGTTCATTCGGGAACTGAAACTTGACTACACGGGTTCTACAATCGATAGAAGCATCACATGAGTGTAGCCAATCCATACCCAATATAACATTGAAATCTATCATATCAAGCTCTACCAAGTCAACAAGAGTAACTATATGGGACAATTTCTATAGACCCTCTTAGCCACAATAGAATCACCAACAGGAGTCGAAAAAGAAAAAGGTTCTAGCAACACATCCGGAAGAACATCAAACCTCATAGCCACATATGGCGTCACAAAAGACAAGGTATCACTGGGATCAATTAAAGCATATACATCAAGTTGGAAAACTTTCAACATACCGGTAACCACATCCGAAGAACTCTCTCGTTCACCACGAGTCTTAAGTGCACATAAACGGTTTTGCTGGGAGCATTGGAACCCGCACCACTAGTATTATCTTTCTTACCCTCTCTTGCTTTAGCCATGAGCATTGGGAAATCGCTCATTTTGTGACCACTCTTACCAAAACCAAAGCAACCGTCCGTGTCGGCTAGGCACTTACCCTCGCGCTTCCTTCCACACTTAGCACAATTAGACCTAGGCAATGAAGATCCACTACCATTACCTCCTTGAGGCTTATTAGACACCCTATCTTGGTTGAACTTAGGAGGACCATTGGAGGAACCTTGACCGAAAAACCTTTGTCAGAATCTAGGACGACCTTGTCAATCGGACCTTTCATTAGTGAAATTACCATCACCGATCTTAGCCCTCGTTACCACTCTAGACTTTTCCTTGATTTTCTCTTCCTCAATTTGTTGTGAATGTACCATGAGACGAGAGATGTCCATGTCATTAATAAGCATAGCGGTTCGGCACTCTTTAAACACCATTTCGAACACACTCAACACAAACTTACTCATCTTAGCCCTTGAATCCGCAACCATGGATGGAGCATACTTAGACAATTGAGTAAACTTTAGAGCATATTCCCTCACACTCATACTTCCTTGTCGAAGGTTAATGAACTTAAGCACCTTAGCTTCCCTTATCTCATGGGCAAAAAACCTATCAAGAAAAGTGGCCTTAAACTTCTCCCAATCAAGAGGACCCCCATCTTCCGGTCTCCTTTCTTTCCATTGGTTATACCATATTTGAGCCACACCTTTTAGTTGGTAAGCGGCCAACTCCGCCTTTTCCACCGGCGTAACTCCCATGATCATCAAAACTTTATAGACCTCATCAATAAACTCTTGAGGATCTTCCTCAACTTTAGAACCATGAAACTCTGGAGGGTTCATCCTTATAAAGTCCCTCACTCTTGAAGTCATCGTACCCACATTTGGGTTCACGTGAACCACTACCTCACTATTGGCTTAGGCCATCATGGCTTGAGCCAATACATGAAAAGCATCCCTAAACTCCGCATTGGATACTTGCTCGGCCAAAGGATCGACCGAAACTTCAGGATCTTGGGAGGGAGCTTTTCGTTATGCATTCTCCCTCACACTCCTTCTAGTATAAGCTCTTCGCAAAGCCATATCCTGAAGCACATAGGATAAGGATTAGGAGAGAGACCTTATAGAGTTGAACTCTATCGCACTACTTAAGAGTAACGAAAGAAGTGGAGTTTCCTAATCATCTTGTAGCCTCTCATTCATAAATGTGGCGCGCTTCAAACTCATGAACAAGACTCTAGTAGACGTGGCTTATGATTACCAAGTTTGTCACGACCCAGGAGTACCCCCTAGATATAACATGGCGTATAGAACCCCAAAGGACTCCATACAAGCCACTTAGCTCTCATAACATAAGAAATAGAACAATAAGATTAAAACAATAGTCCAAGTCCAAAACATTTTATAAAAGTAAAGCGGAAGTCTAGTTCACTTGTGTCATCATAGTCATCTAGTACAATAGAATGAAATTGGGCCAAGCCCATACATCATGTTCAAAAGAGAAATTACATGAAAGAAAGCAAAACAATAAAACTCCATCCTCGAAGCATGAGGACTCACCAAAGCTCGGAAGTATCTCAAAGAAACCTCTATCCACGAAACTGAGAACCCTAACTGCCGGACCCTCCATTTGGGGAAATTGAGACAAGAGTATGCATTAGTACAAAAAAATGTACCAAGTATGATAGCCATGCATAAAACATTTAAAATCATGCTAAAAGGGACACTTCATTTCATGACATGCAATTGACCAAGATAAAACATGATAATAAAGAGTTAGAAAACATAAGTCATAACATCATGGTCAATGCAAGCTAATTTCATCTTTAAAACCTTTGAACTCATATGTGATACTTCTTGAAGTAACCTTAGTTCATTAATACTTGTGAGGAATTAGCCATAACTGACATAGAGACGATGTGAGATATAACATGATCCCCCGGTGACTCCTACACCAAAAAGGGTTGTCCTACTTGCCAAGGTAAGAACCATGAACTTCTAGCTTAAGTGGATCCACTAGATAATCAACCTATGGGGGAATGTAGTTAAGGGATAAGGAGATTTCTACTAGAAACCTGGCCTCTACTAACGGGGGAGCTTGCATCTCATGAGATTGCTTCTAGAAACCCGACCTCTACTAACGGGAGAGCTTCCATCTCATCATCAATATCCACTCGGTGCTAAGCATAAATCCCACGGAATAGTCATTTCTTACTTGACTTCATTAATAATGGAAAGGTTCCCTTGGACAACCAAACCAAGCTAGTTCATTAGGATAGCTCTTACATTTTTATTCAATTAGGTGAGAAAGCCTTTCAACCTAAGAATCATTTCTATGTGAGAAAACTTTTCACATCATAATTTTATGTGCTTATGAGAATATCCTTTCACAACACAACATCATCATTGGTACTTTACGCTCAAAGCATCCTTAAAACATTTGCATAGATTTCATAAAAACAATACATAAGTCCATAATTTACCTCCTGAGGTTCAAACCCCACTTTCAATCATCAATGCTTAGAAAATATGGGTTAGATATGGATTTCATCATTAAAAAAAATCATGTAAAACTTGCAATACATGCTTAATTTCATAAAACTCTTCCTTATAGATCAAAATCCCACATCATATGATTCATAACTTGGAAACATGGGGATTACATGGGTTCATGGGAAATCATCATAAAATCATAGTATTTCATCAATTCATGCATAAGAGATCATAATCAATCATTTAAATCAATAATGAAAAGAACCCATGATAATTGAAGAACCCTAACTCAATTGGGAAATTCTACCTTTTCAAATAGTGGAATTTGGGAACTCCATGGATGAAAATTATTATACCTTGAATCCAAAAGCTAGCCTTTAATGGAGAAATTCAGACCTTCACTTGAAACCCTCAGTTAAATCTTCTTCTTCTTCAAGTTTCTAGAGAGAGAAATATTTGGAGAGGAGATTTTGTTTTCTTTTGTGAATTTGGAAGAATGAAGTGAATGGGTTAATTTGGGGGTTGAAAAAGCTTATATAGGTGTTTTAGTAAAGGGCAAAACGATGTAGTATAGGAACTAATTAATCAGGAAAAGACCCAACTACCCCTGGAACTAACTGTTAGTTGTCACCGACCTACCAACCGAAGGACCCAGTCGACGGGCCGTGGTTGGCCATCATGTGGTTGAGCCATCATGGCTTGAGCCAACACTTGAAAAGCAGGCCTAAATTACGAATTTGTCACTTGTTTGGCGAAAAGGGTCCACCGGGACTTGAGGAGCTTCCCGTTCCACATTCTCATTCACATTCCTCCTAATGTATGCTCTTCGAGAGGCCATAGCCTGAAAAGCATCAAATAAGGATTAGGATAGAGACATATAGAGTTACACTCTATCGCACGACTTCAGTGTAATGAAAGAAGTGGAGTTTCCTAAACATCTTATAACTTCTCATTCATAAATGTGGCGTGCTTCACACTTACGAACAAAATACTTGAAAACATTACTCAAGGTTTTAGGAACTCATTTAAGGAAAATCATTTCGAAAAGGAACTCAAGAACAGTTCGCAATCACCATTTTATTAAGTTCTTGGGTTCTTGAAGATAACCCAAATTTCTCATTTCAAAAGTTTGATTTGAACACTTAAATCCATAAATAATAATGGGTAATTGAAGATTTAGAGTTAAGAATCGTTAGACAAAAGTTTTTCCTCGAAAACCTGATTCAAATCACCACCCCAAAGCTCCCAAAACACAAAAATGGTGAATAGGGGCTTAAACCCTGAAAAAGGTAGGTAAAAACCCTCACAAATGTTGGAAAAGTGACAAGGGTTCGCTAAAAGCGAACCCCGCTAAAAGTGCAGCTCTCGAAAATGTGAAGCCTTCTTTGATTTTGCAAAGCTCACTTAAGCGAATAGGCTCTCACTTAAGCGACTGGTCTTCGCAAAACCGAGGCCTGCAGACTCCAACAACTCAACCAACTCTCAAAACATCGAAAGGGCCCTCAGAATTCATTCGGAATCCTGTACACACAAACCACATATGAAAATCAATTATACTCAATGTTTCGGACTCAATGGAACCATTAAAATACAAATTCGATGTCTCCTTGACCCGACATCCGTGGAAATCATAAGAGACTAACTCAACGCCTAAAAAGGCTAAAACAAGCTCGAGGCCTCTTAAAAATCAACCAAGACCTTACCTAGGCCTAAAATAATTCCCCGAATACTTTCGAAATTCCAATCCAAGCATCTTATCCCCAAATGTTTACCAAAGTCAACCCAAAGGTTAAATTTCCACAAATTCACAACTTAAGACCTCAAATCCTCAAAAAGACGCTGAATCAACCAACTGACAACTCTCACTAATCAATTTTCATCTTTACGGACTGATGGAATTGACAGAATTCCATTTCGACACTTGAAACTCTAATAGACTCTACAAACCACTTTTAAGCAACTTAGCCTTTCAATGGGATGGGCAGAATTTTTATTTTTTAAAAAATAAAATAATATCTTTTTTTTTTTTTGGAAGAGTGGGTGGTTTGGGGGGCAGAGGGGAGGGAGAGAGTGAAGTATGAAATTTTAAAAAAAAATTATAAAAGAAATTTAAAAAAATAAAAGGACGAAGGATTGTCCGGGGGAGGGTGATACGAGGAGGAGGTGGTGGAGTGTAGTAAGAAAAATAATTTAATTTTTATTTTTTTAAAATAAATAAGTTTTTTGGAGATAGTAATACTTTAATCTTTAATCTCTAATTTTTAATTATTATTAATAGTTTATTATTTAATTTTGGCTTAAGTCATCCACATCCCCTTAAGGTTGTCCACATATTTCACTTAGATACCACAAGCCAATATTTTACCTATTGAACACTTTTAGCTTTACAAATTCTTTTCCTATTAAACACATTTTGATAATTAGCAAAAAATGTAAAAAGCATGTAATGCACTTGCCATGACATGGAAATTTAACTAATTAAATAATGACATGTGGCTTTGGTCCCAATATATATATATAATTCAGAAATTAAACTAAAATCCTAAACTATGTTGCCGCCTCCGACCTGCACCCCACTTCATCTCCCCCCCCCCCCCCACCCCTTTTTTTAGAACTTAAATTTCTTAGATATTTTTTTGTTCTTAAGTATAGATTTGAGTTATGTTTGAGTTGATTTGGCAGAAAGAAAGAGTTGTATGGTGGCAGTGTTTACCGACAAACAAACTAAGGGGGCAAATCTAAAAGTTGTGATTGATTGTTTGAAATTCTACGGAGAAAGAAGATATTGATGACGATAGATTTGGAGAAAAATAAGGTGGTGTTGATGGTGGGTGGGGGGGGGGGGGTGTGATGACTGTAAAAATGGGAACAAGACGATAGCCTGAAGAAAAAAAAGGGAAGAAGATGATCGGAGAAAGAACACAAAGGAGAAGTATGGATATGGTAATGAAAGATCCGGTAAAATCAAGGTGGCGTGGAGAAGAAGAATGACTGCAGATCAATAAAAAAGAGGAATGAGCTTCAATGGTGGTGACACCGGCAATTGCAATAGCGAAAATGTGGTGGCAATGGTGGTGGAGTCAAAGAAGAAGAAGAGCCAATAATTTATTTATTTTTTAAAAAAAGGGTAAATCTTTTTCTATGCCTTTCACGCTCTTCTCATGTGTGGATTACACACATGTAGCCTTGTCAGCAAAAAAATGTTTAATAGCTACAAATATCTTGTAGCGTAGGTGTTCAACATGTATAAGGTTGAATTGGGGTGTCTAAGTGAAATATACGGACAACTTTAAGGGGTTGTGGATGACTTAGGCCTTTAAATTTATCCATTTGGAATGTCATGTGTCAAAGCTTTTTTCAAATAAAAAAGAGTGCATTACACACTCCACTGAGGTGTGTTTGTCAAACTAATAGGTGGAGTCCAGAGTCAAAACAACAATTTTTTTCCTCATAAAAACATAAACGGTATATAAAAAAAAAATTAAACCAAAAGGGCAAAATCGCTCCTGAGGGAGCTATGTCTTTCGAACAAAAGTAACACCGTTTGCGCCGTTAAAAAATTCGATTAATATCGCTGCTGGGGCAGCGATTTTGTCAAAAAAAAAATCGCTACTTCGGCAGCATTGTTCCTCAATTTTATTTTAAAAAAAAAAAACTGAAATCGCTGCATGTAGTGTTGTTGGTAAAGTTTGCAGTTCTGATGGATAACTAGGTGGCAAAATACAATGAGATTCATTAGAAAGGAGGGGAAAATCATGTAAAAATTATTTGAACTTTTCTTTGATAAATCAATAAGCAACAATTTTTAAAAATGGAGGAAAATTGCTGCAACGATTTCAGATTTTCAAAAAAAAAAATTGAGGAAAAATGCTGCCCACGCAGCGATTTCAGTTTTTTTTTTTTAAAAAAATCCATTAGCGATTTTAATCGAATTTTTTAACGGTGCAAATGGTGTTTATTTTGTTCGAAATACATCGCTCCCTCGAGAGCGATTTTACCCTCTTGGTTTAATTTTTTTTGATATACCGTTTAAATCTTTTTGAGGAAAAAAGTTATTGTTTTGGCTCCGAACTCCTAAAAGTGATAGTTAGGTATAAAACTCACTCCCAATAGTTTAGGTATGAAACTAAAAAAAATATGGATAGTTTAGGTATGTTTTTGGCACTTATCTCTAAAAGAAATTATTACTTTCAAATAAAATAAAAAAAAGGAGCCAAACCGATGTTATTTTTTTGTTTAGTTTGGTTTGGTTTTAAAATTTAAAAACCAACTAAATTAATTTGATTTTGGTTTTAACCAACCGATCCACACAGAATCATGAACCTCCCCTAATAATTATGGTAGTAATGGTTGGTTGTGACAACTGACTATGGTGATTGACGGTGGTGATGGTTGTGGTAGTTGATAATTGTTTGATCCACAGTTTCACCTCCTCAGGTTGTTCATACTATTCTTTGTAAAGCAAGTTGCCAATAAACCTCAACAGGATTGATAAATGCTATACATCAGTATTAAGCTTCACCCGATCAGCAAATAGAAAACTATATCAGACGAATGACAACATAATGGCAAGCCAAGATCACATTGCCCACAAAGAATTGGCTATTTTCACGATTGCATTTTAAATGTAAGCTAAATAGGAAGTTTCTTGAAGAAAAGTATCATTTCCAAATGCTTGAACAATGTCTTTGTTTGGGAAAATACATTTGAAGGTATACAAGCTATATAGCTAAACAAATTTCCTACAGGTTTGTCTAGTGAACTGGTGTTGTACAACCACAACTTTGATAATTTACAGAATGAACGCATGGAACTGCATTTAGTGATACAACCTGAAAAAGAAAAAGAAAAACGTTTGGAGCATTTTGGAGCTTAAATCACAGAGTTGCTTAGCCTGTGTACATAAATGATAACTTATACATTATTAAGAAGGACCAAATATATCTGATGTCTGTATCTATTTTCTCGTTGCTGACTCCCCGGATTTCAGCTCTTTCTCCAACTCATCAAATTCCCAGTCACCAATCTCTTCTGCAGAGTAATTGCGATTTATCTGACCAAATTCAGATTCTAGCTTTGCTAACTCTGCTTCAGGGTCGAGGACCTCCTCGGTTTTGGCAGATGGTGTCTCATTTTCCTTTTTTTCCCAAGCTACAACAGTTTCTATGGCCTGCTCCGAAGGATGTGATATATCATCATCTACCCTTTCATGAGAAGAAGAGTCTCCCTCTTCAACAGGGATTTCCATTTCTAGGTTTGGTCTTTCAACAGATTCAAATTCCTGTCTAAGCTTCTCAATGTTTTCAAATAGCTCTTTTATTTTTGGATCATCTTTCCTAAAGAAAACGGCAGACAGTAATTTACTTTATGGAGCTTGGTATCCAACAAAAGATATACTCCTTCCGTTCACTTTTACTTGTCACATTTCGCTTTACAAGAGTCAATTTGACTAAATCCTCGGAGCTCAATTGAACCAGATTAATTCAAATTTTAAATTCTAAATTCGGATGTTCGAAAATTATATAAAAATACTATAAATTGCAATCATTTTCTTACTGATACGATGAAAAAATACATTTTAAAATATTGGTCAAAATTCAACTAGTTTGACTCTCGAAAAGCGAAGCGTGACAAGTAAAAGTGAACAGAGGGAGTAATTAAAAGAAAACACCATAATGAACAGCCAAACCTGCAGATTTTCTCTTGTTGAGCGTAGAACTGCTCCCTCATATTGTCAACTACGCTAAAGGTGGTCACAATCTGCAGTTAGAAGAGATATACCTTGAGAATATCTAGGTTGCTTTTTACAAGACACATGCAACAAAAAGGTAAGACCAATTCACCCAAAGAAATGTTTGGACTGATTTTTAGAAGGTTCACTTATTAGATCGAAGTGGAAAAATTAGAAACACGAACAGATGAACATAGTGTAGGTTAGAGGTGACAATGATACAGTTCGATCAGTTATTTTTAAAATTTTCAGTTGATATGTTACACATAACAATCAAATCATTTGAATGTACCAGTTTTTCTTCAAAATTCTGTTTAGTTGGGGTAATTTTCTGCACAATGTTTCTGGAAATATAAATAAGAATGTCAATACTACTATGTCATCAAAAAAGAATGTCAATACTACTATACTTTGGGAGGATATGGGCAACTAGGTTCAAGGGATTTCAGAAGACCAACAAATCTTTATACGGGAGATCTAAATGACCATGTAAGTAAAGACAACAATGACTTTGAACATGTACACGGGGGTAATGGTTATGGTAGTTGAATAACGAAGGGGAGACTATATTAGAATTTGCTTTTGCTTATGAAGTACTGGTAGTTAACACATACTTAACAATGACTTTGAACATGTACACGGGGGTAATGGTTATGGTAGTTGAATAACGAAGGGGAGACTATATTAGAATTTGTTTTTGCTTATGAAGTACTGGTAGTTAACACATACTTAAAAATGAGAGATTCTCACTTTTTAACTTATAAGAGTGGGGGTAACAATAGTCAAATAGACTTTATCGTTATGAGAAGATGAGATAGAAGTACACACAAGGACTGTAAGGTTATTCCAGGAGAAGCTATTACCACCCAACATAGGTTAGTAGACTTAGATGCAAAGCTTAAGAGTACAGTGAAAAGGTGACGACATACAAACAACCGTGAATTAGGTTGCGGTGAAGGGCACTAACTACTTACTGTTTCCAGAAAAAAAAAACGGGAGAAAGGAGCTTGGGACTTAAGAGGGAGACAGAAGGAAATGTCTAGTTGCATTAAAAAAGGTAACAACTGAAGTATTACGTGTGTTAAAGGTCTAAGACCTCAACCACAGGAATCATGATGTTGGAACGAGAAGGTACAAAGAGGATTTTTTTTTTGGTAATTGAAGTTTTTCATTTACCAAAATGGAGTTAAGTATCAAGTGTCTCAACGAAAACTGCAAATCTGGGCAGAAGGCCCCAGTTTGCAAAGAGGTACAATGAGTTACTAAAGCTAAAAGAGAGTGATTATAGGAAGTCACCAAAAGTAGAGGATGGGAGAATCCTCTGAATGATACAAGAAAGCTACAAGGGAAGCTAATAAGGTATTAGTAAAGCTCGAGGGGGAGCTCTAGATGACTTGCATCAAAATCTAGCGACACGAGAAGGGGAGAACAAAACTTATAAACTAGCATGACTGAGTGAGAAGAATGATAAGGATTTAAACCAGGTGAAGTGTATCAAAAATGATTCTCAACAAGCGTTGACAGGGAATAAAGAGATCAAGGAGAGACTATTTTGATCAATAGCTCAACTCAAACCAAGAGAATAATATTTTAGACCTTCACAAGTTTGTAAATGATAGAACTTTAGCTATAATCCCAGAATTAGGCCGACAAAGGTAAAGGATGTCAACCAAAAGCTTGAACTATGACAAGCATTTCAGGGAGTAGTTTTTGGATACATAGAAGACTCAATACATGCATTGCATGTTTAGTCAGCATGAGAAGAGAAAAGTTGAGGTGAGACTAGATGGGATTACAACAACAAACCCTGTGAAATACCACAAGTGGGGTGAGACCAGATGAGATTGCGGTGCCAAAATGCAAACAATTTAGATATCTAGGGTTGTTTCAAGAGAACGAAATGATAGATAAAGATGTTATAAGATTAAAACTTTGCAGAAGTGCTACAGGGGTGTCATGTGATAAAGTAGAAGGTAAATTCTATAGAATAACTACAAGACCGACAATGTTATGTGGTAATCAATGTTGGGCTGCTGAAGTCCAACATATCAACAAGATGAGTGTTGTAGAAATGCGGTGAGGATGTGTGGTCATACAAGATTAAAATGACCATATTGGCAGAAGGTGCAAGTAACACAAGTTAAGGATAAAATGTGAGTGGCCGCTTGAGATGGTTTCAGCATGCCCAGAGTCGACCTACAGATGGGCAGTTCATAGGTATGAAACTATAATAAATGAATATGTCAAAAGGGGACGGGGTAGATATAAAATCACATGAAAGGAAGTTGTCTTGAAAACCTACCAAACCTTGGTATCAATGCAGACTCGGCTAAAGATGGGCACAATTGAAGAGAACTTATAATATTATTATTGTTGTTGATGATTGTCTTAATTAATTAGCATCATTTTAGAGGCAATTTTCCCTTTTCCCAGCGTAATTACAGGAATATAATATTTTTATTTTATTTTTTTGTAATTATTATCTTACCTTAACTAGTTATAGGACTCATTATATAGAGAGATTATGGATCAAAAAACCCCTAAGCTATCCCCTTTTTATTGGGATTTACAACAGTTGGATGTAAAAATGCATTTCTTCATGGAGACTTAGAATCCATTTGGATTAGCTAAAACAAAAAGTAGCTTTTAGGCACTTCAGCTTAAAAGCACTTTTTAAGTGCTGGATCTGAATTTAAAAAGTAGTTACATGCTTGGCTAAAAGTACTGAAGCAGAAAATAAGTAGCTGATGTGTTCAGTGAAAAAAGTGATGATAAGCACTACTTTCAGTCAAAATGACAAAAATGCCCTTAAAGCTGTTGTATTAACTGATTATTAAAAAATGTAATTCTAAATTAATATTAGTGAAAGTTAATTCATAGCTATTTCAAGTTCTCAATTTAATAAGATAAAGTTATTCTAATATATGAGTTTTTTTCCTTGAATCAGATTGTCATTGCACCGGCATATGTTCTCCATGTGTAAACCTTATTTAATGAATTTTAAAATCGGATATAATTCCTGCAAGTCAAGCTAACATTATAAGTTCCTAAAATAGCGATGCCTGCATGTCTCTAATGGGATACTATTTATGCTCTATAATGAAGACTTAAGAAGGAAGAAGTAGAATCTGGAGAAATAGAGAAGGAAGAAGTAGAAAAGGAAAAATCATTAAAAAATAGAGAAGTTCCATCTGTTATCAAATTTATAATTTATGCATTTTGATCTATTTTCTTTGAAAGCTCAATCTTTTTACTGGAATTCACAAAAAAGTTGCAGAGACTTTCGCCAAAATGAAGTAACCAAACCAGTGTTGTGAAAGGCAATTGCCTCATCCCCAATGGCGATAGGTGGCGAGGCTATCTTTAAAAGGTGACGCCATGGCGACAACGGCGAGAGGCGAGAAAGGAGAGAAAGTTGTCGCCTTTTGTATTTTCTTTTTAAAAAGGAAACCAATTCAGGGTTTTTAAAGTTCAAAGATAATTTTAGGGTTTTCTGTCAAAATTTGAACAGTTGCACTCTTAGACTGCGATTACGAATCAATCAGACGACTCGACTAGACTTCTCTAGCGACTAGCCAGAGACTCCAAAGTCCAACCAATTCGTATTTCTTCTTCTAATCTCTTCTTCTTTTCATCTTCAAATTTCTTCTTCCTCTATTTCTTTTTCCTTCATTTTCTTCTTCTTCTTCTTCAGACTTCAAGAGTTACTTCTACCTCTGTTTTTTTTCTCACTGTTTTGGATGTTGTTCTACTTTTTTTCTCATTCAAGTTCTAGACTTTAGCATGTACTATCTATTATCAATTTTTGAATTGAAATATATGCTAAATGCTAATATGTTATTGCTATTGAGATTTTGATTATTTATATATGCAATTAAATATTTTAATTTTGTTGTATTGATTGGCGCCGCACTTCAAAAAGGTGAGCACCTCACCGCTCGCCTCACCTTGTGGCGAGGCAGACCCTTATTGCCTTTTGTCGCCGTCCAAAACACTGAACCAAACCTACCAGACATGGACAGAGAGATAGGTGATGAAGACAACAATGTATTTTACTTGGTCAAACCTCAAGTGCTTTTACTCAAACTTATAGTTTTTGGCTCATTTCGAAATATTTTAGCTTAAGAGCGCTTTTTAAGATTACCAAACACCAAAACAAGACGGTTATTTTAAGCTGATTTGACCAACTTTTAAGCCAATCCAAACTCTTTTAAAGGCAGAGGTGTATATGGAGATCCCTCTTGCATTTGATACTAAACAAAGTCTTATAAAACTTGGTTTGACAGATTCTCCAAAGTGATGACCTATTTCGGTTACCAACAAAGCAATGTTGATCATACCCTCTTCAGATGGCATCAAAAGGGTAAACTCACTCTTTTCACTATTTATGTTGATGACCCAGTAATGACAGGGAATGACAAAGAGGAGATGACCAGAATGAAGAAGTTGTTAGCATAAGAATTTGAGAACAAGGATCTAAGGAAGTTGCAACATTTCTCAGGAATTGAGGTTGCAAGATCAAAAAGAGGAACC
>JAJOOR010002436.1:0-82377 GCA_036250505.1 Solanum acaule | reverse complement strand
TAGTTCAAATGAATAGTTTCCGGACGTCACGGTCATTCCTTGACGTTTGAACTCAAATCTCTTTAAACTAAACTTCAAAAGCCATTTCTCATCATTTCATTAAGTTCTCAACTCCAAACTCACATGTGAGGCTCTAGTTTCACTAGTTCGATTTTAGGGTCGTTACAGTAGGTATGGAAATACCTCACCCCACCACAAACAAAAAGGCAGTTGTCACCAAATGCAACAAAATAGTAAAAGTAAATAAAAATGACAGAGAGGGAGGTAAAAAAGGGTCCCATCTACACAATCGCTCCATCTGTCAGGCATCAGTGCCCAATGCAACAGTCTGATCCTGGGCATCAGTGGCCGGGGTAGAAGCAACACTAGATCCGTCGATGGTGGTGTCTGCCAATAAAATATGCACAGCTGAATCTACCATAGCCTCCTCAACCTCAGTAAGGCCCTCATAAGTGGCTTCCTCATCGACACCAAGTTTCTCCTAATCAGTCTCAGCTTCGGACTCAACAGCAGCTACCTCCTCAACTCGAACCTCATATCCGGTGGTAGCCGCAGGCACATCTATCTCAGCTAGCATGTTGGCAATCTCCACAGTCCCAAAAATATGGACATATCTATGCATTTCAGCTGGTCCACATCCTTCCTCAACAAAGCAATTGTGGCCTTTAGAGTCGTCACCTCATCAGTGGCCCCTTGGCCTCGCTCACACACAATTATCCTTGCCGCTAAGGCATTAATGGACACACTATAAGGTGTTACACCAGCAGTGAGGGCCCTTTCAATCATCCCTGGAACTGTGGCCTCAAGCCTGGAGGCACGCCTATCACCGAATGGGTTAGATGCCTCATCCGTAGTATTACAGCCTGGGTGAGTGGAGGTCGGGAAGCAGCAGCAGACCTAGGAAGAATGGAAGTTGTAGAGGAACTGGGAGTCATAGAAGGGAAAACACTAGATATACCTGAAGGACTAGGGGCCGGAGTAGGCAATACTGCCTCTGCAGGTAGTGTCTCAGTATCAACAACCGGGGAAGAATCCCTTGGGTCTGCCTTCTTCTTCTCAGCCTCATCTTTCAGGTACTCAACCTCTATCTGCCGAATGTTGATACAGGACGTGGGAATCACTTCCACATCCTTCTTCACATCACAAGGAAATCGAGCCCGTCTGCACAATTCGGTGATCAACACCGGGAAAGGAAGAGAGGTTTAGCGTTGCTTGGCCCTCATGGCCATATCTTGGCCAATGATCATACCCAAATTTATGTGTTTCCCTGAAATGATGGACCCAAGACATGCCACATATGTGTGGCGAAGGATAGATTCATTATGGGATGGCATGATCATGCTGCTAATAAAACAAAACCAGTACCTCGCTGCTACATTGAGGTCTTTCTTCTCAATTTGCACTCCAACCTCGACCCACTAAGGAGTACCATCAGATAATAGAGGAGCCAACCACTTTTTCAGAGTCTCCAATGATTTTTTCTTGACCATGTATTGGTAGTCATCTAAAATGTCTTCTATACACTCCAGAACTGTATTAATATCACGGCTGTCACACTTGACCTTCTTGCCCCTGACGACCACATAATCTACCAGCTTGAATGTGGTAGCCTTCCTCTTCCCTTGTGGCATTAGCGCTCCGTAGGTAGTGTAGAATTCTCGGACCCAATTTGGAATGTAAGGGCCACGAGGTCTAGTGAATATCTGGAACTTGTGGGACTTCAGGCAGCTCCAAATCTCTGGGTATCTGTCTATCACTCCATCAGTAGACAACCTCTTCTCCTCGATGATGGTCTTCAATCCCTCGGCCTTTAGTCTGTTCATAGACCGGGGAGGAGGACCTTGTGTAGGTGGTGTTGGGACCACAACCTGGTTTGGGATAGGAGGAGGAGTAGCAGCTTAGGATTCCCGTATCCTAGACGGATCATACATCCTCTTAGAGCAGAGTTCAGCACTCCGGTTATCAGTAGCTCATCATCCTCAGGTTCAAAAATGGTAGCCTGAGGATCCTGGTGCTCACCCTCACTCCTAGAAGTGATGAGGTGCGTGGCATATATCCCCTCACTATTAGAGATGACCTCCGATGATGCAGGAGCAGGTGCCTTGACTTTCCCTTTGCCTTTTCCACAAACTACAAACATGCATCACAATTTACCAAAATTTAAACCGAGTTCCAAATACCAACCTCAAAAGCAGATGAAGATAGATGTTAGGCAAGCAAATACAAATGCAAAAACGCAAAAATCCCCCGAGCAATTGATCCCCACACGAAATTAACAAGCAATAATGATTTAAAATTGGATTTTAAGAGTGCAATGGTCAGAAAATAAGAAATGAAGGAAGTTTTTGAATTGAAAACAATTTAGGCCTTTTTGACCCTTCAGTTTGCACGCTAGTCGGTGATGTTCACTTATGTGACCGAACCATTCGTTTAATGTCTCAGAAAATAATAGGATGAACTAGAGCCAAAACGTAAGGGTTAACGTCAGGAGTTAAGGGCAAGGGCTAAGGGTTTTGGGTGTAGGCGATGGTGAGGGGCCAAGGCTGCCTAAAAACTTGGCCTAGCCACTGCCTACCATCACCACGAGGGTCTTCACGACCTGTGGTGGCCACCACGAGTCGTGGTGGCACCCATGGTTGGCAAGGCAGTGAGCCCAAGACTGGTTCCAGGCCAAGGCTCCCCTTCATGAGCCACTTCACAACTCGTGGTCATGACCATGGGACATGGGAAGGCTCGTAGGGTTGCCTTAGCTTGGTAGGAGTTTTGTTAAGTTCAGGAGGCTACTGTCTCAAAGACCACGGACACCACCACGAGTCGCTGTCCACTTGACGGTCCGTATAGATGGTCGTGAAAACCACTTAGACTCTTGGGAGCGCAAGGCATGGAAGCCTTGACACTGCCTCCATGACCACGACCATCACCACGAGTTGTGGTCTTGACCACGGATCGTGGGAGGTCTCGTGGACTTGCCTTAGGCCTTTGAGGGCTTGGCAAGTTCGAGGGTCACACTGGTCAAGGGACCACGGGCACCACCACGAGCCATGGTGCCCTAGATGACCCGTTTAGATAGGCGTGTTCCCTGACGGGATTGCCCAAGTTAAGGAGTTTTAAGTAATTTCATATTAATTAATTAATTAATATGTGGGGTTGATTTTAATTGTTTTATATCACTAGTATATATAGTTTTAAGTCTTAAAACACTTCATTTACTCCTTATTTCTCCAAAACTAAAATCAAATCAAAAGAGTTACTCATTTAAAAAATTCTCTCTCTAGAAGTTTCCAAAGAAGAAGAAGAATGAGTGGGAGCTAGGGCTTGTGGATTCAAGGTGTTCTTCCTAAAATTTCTTGGGAATTCACAATCAAGGTATGGTGATCCTTAATCTAGGGGTAGCTTTCACCCCTAGAGTATATTCAAAGTTAGATTTTAAAGTTTCCAAGTTTCTAAAAAACCTAGGGTTTTACTCTAACTCATGGGTTCCTTCTTCAAACGTTTTAAAATGGTTATTAATGACATTTTATAATTGAATTAGTGTTTTATTGATTATTTATTATGAAAATACTCTAAGAAACCATGAATTCTCTAAATTTCCTAAATTGTGCCTTTATGAAGTGGGTTTGTAGTTCATGAAAGCATGTCATTAGAATATGTCAAAATTGCTTTACTATATTGAATTGTATCACTATCCATGCCTTAATTGTAGTAAATTGTTGGTGTGTTGGTTATTCGAGATTCATGACCTTGAACGACATAGTATGAGGAATTGAGTACTGTCATGATGTCTTGTATATGAATGTTAATCTAATGAAGGTAATATGATCATGTCTTGAATGTAATTGGGTTATTATTGAAAGGCTATTTCTCAATTGGAAACTCATGAATGTGATGATAGAATTTGAAAGGTCTCTATAATGTGAAGTCATATCTTGAATTGGTAGGCTTATGCATCCTTTTCTTGTATAAATGAAGTAATGTGGATTGATGTATCTTGAATTGGTAGGCTTGAGGCATCCTTTTCTTGTATTGATGAATTTGACCTTGAATGTTGTATCTTGAATTGGTAGGCTTAGGCATCCTCTTCTTGTATATTGAATATGTCTTGACTTGATGAATATGATGCATTCCTTTAACAAATGAATGATGAAGTATTCTAGGCTATGTCTTGAACCGGTAGACCTAGTGTTGGTAGCCCTTCATGATGAATCTAGAAACTAATCTGATGATAAACCATGAATCGGTAAACCTAGTATTGATAGCCCTTTCATGTGTGAAATTATGAACCTTGTATCGGTAGACCCAATGTTAATGGCACCCTTTCTTGGAAAATCAGTGAGCTCTCCTTAATGTACCTTGAATTGCTAGACCTAGTGTTGGTGGCCCTTTCATGTGTAATATACTTTCGGTCGGTAGGCCTAATGTTGGTGGCCCTCTCAAGTACAATAATTTGAATGAAAATGAAATATTGTATGGGAATGGAGGCTAAGCTCCGAGTGGATATGGTAAGATGGAAACTCTCCAAATGTTAGGCTAGGGTTCCAATGAACATCTTCATATCCCATAACTATGTGCCCACATAGGATATTAGCTAGTGGTTTCTACCTACGCTAAAATGTTACCGGTCCTACCTTAGACAAGTAGACCACCTTTTTATGGTGTGGGGATATACGACACCGGATTCCATGGTTAGCTCTCATGGTTTATGTCGGTTAATGTCTATTCCTATCATGTGAGATGTGCACTATGGTTTCTTGAGAAGTTCTATGAAGTGTGGGTGGTAGTATGAGATACCATCCATGCATTGCACGAGCAGGCTTTGAGAGGGTCATAGTGAGTTCTCTAATGTCTTAATGACTAATGAATGAAAGTGCTCTTAATGAAGCTAATGAAGAATGTTGACTTGAATGTCTAATGTAATGATGCATGCTATACTTGGGTTGTATTATGAGTTACTTTCCCTTGTCATGACTTATGAAATGCTTATGTCTCTTATGTATGAGTATTGTGTAAGGATGGAAAGGATGAATGGTAAGTTCACTTTTGTGGCCTTGATGTGGTGCTTAGTGTGGATGGTGGTATGGGACGCGATTCATACATTGCACATAGTATAGCTTGGGGTTGCTTGAGGTTAAGGCTTAATGTAATGAAATGACTTATATGGTTGATTATGTTGTAATGTAAAGAAATGACTTGTATGCTGGTTATGTTTGTTTATTATGCCTCTTATACTCATGTTCATGAAGTTTTCTCAAATTGGCATAAATGCATGACTTTTAAATACAATGTATGTTTTTAGTATATTTTTGCATGGTCATCATACTTAGTACATTTTGTGTGCTAACCCATATTTCTCTAATTTACTACAAGTGTAGGTTTCGGCAAGTGAGTTGCTTTCTCTCTAGTTCAAGGGCTTGGATTGAGATTCCTCCAAGACTAAGTGGTATGTCCTCATAGATCGAGGACAAGTACTTTTGATGTTTCATTTCTTTCATGTAATAGACATATGTTAGACTTTCTATTGTAAAGGGTCGTGACCCTATTTTTGTTTCAAGATATTGTTTAGATGTCCATGTGAGACAATAGACTTCTGTTGCATTTTAAATAAATATTTTCGATTGTATGGATTTAAATAAGTTTTAATTCCATACCATTTTCCTTTTATCGAATGTTATGAATGTTATGAGGCTTGTATGAGACTTTTCGAAGTCTTGTACTCCGTGTCGCTTCCGGGGTATAATCCCAGGTCGTGAAAAACATGGTATCAGAGCATAAGGTTTTGGGAATAGTTTTTAGGATTGATGTCTCACAAGCCACGTCTAGTAGAGACTTGTTCATCGGTGTGAGTCGTGAGACATCTATGAGTGAGAGGCTATAGGACGTTAGGAAGTTACACTTCTTTCATTATTCTTGAAGTCGTGTCTTAGAGTTTAGATCTATAAGTGTTCTTTTCCTATTCCTTCTCTTGTGTTTACAGGATATGAATACAAGGGCGAACCCAAGAAGGATGGAAAAGGAGATTGTAAATGAGGGAGTTCCTCCCCAAGGTCCTCAAGGTGACCAAGTTCCTCTAGGCAATCAAGTTTCGGTAGATCCCCCGACCATGACCAATGAGGAAGTTAAGTCGGCTCTTTTGATGATGTCTCAAGCCGTAACTACTCAAGCCCAAGCCATGACGGCTTAAGCAAATAGGGGTGTTGAGGCTAATGTCGACCCCAATGTGAGTACTATGTCTTATACATTGAGATACTTTGTGAGGATAAATCCTCTGGTATTTCTTGGTTCCAAGGTGGGAGAGGATCCCCAAGACTTTTTGGATGAGGTGTATAGGGTAGTTAATGTTATGGGGGTGACTTCTATTGAGAAAGCGTAACTTGTTGCCTATCAATTGAAGGATGTTGCCCAAATTTGGTTCTCTCAATGGAAAGGTAATAGGCCGGTAGGAGCGAGGCCTATTGATTGGGAATTTTTCAAGGAAACATTCCTTGGAAGGTTCTTTCCCCGTGAGAAGAGGGAGGTTAAGATGGAGGAGCTTATCAATCTTAGGCAAGGTAACATGAATGTTCAAGAGTACTCTTTGAAATTTACCCAATTGTCTAAGTATGCCCCATCTTTGGTGTCAAACCCTAGGGATGAGATGAGTAGATTTGTAACGGGAGTTTCCAACCTAGTCAAACCCTATGCTCCATGATGATATGAACATTTCTAGGCTCATGGTATATGCTCAATATATTGAGGAATCCAAACTTAGTAGAAGAATAGGGAGTTGAAGAGGTCTAGGCCCGATGAGCAAGGTCAACCAAGGTTCAAAAAGTGAGCTCCAAACCAAGATTCTTCAAGAACTCCTAAGGTTAACTAAGAGAAAGGTGGTGGGTCTTCATTTTCTAAATCTACTAGCACCACTTGTGGAAAGAAGCATTTTGGGAAGTGTCTAACCGGTACTAATGGGTGCTATGGTTTTGGGAAGAATGATCACCAAGTGAGAAATTGTCCTACTCTTACGGCCAAAGGAAGGGAAGCCAAACAAGCATCTCTTAGTGGCCCGGATCCTTATGCTACAAAGAATAGTCGTTTCTATGCACTTCGGGCTAGAAATGACAAAGAAGCTCTTTCGGATGAAGGCACCGGTAAGTGATGATTTCTTATAGTTGTGAATGTCTTGTTAAGGTCCTTATGTTGTTTTCATATTAGCCTTGGTTGGGTTTACTCTTAAGGGGGAGATGGTATGTTGAATAGTAAGGTTGTTGAGAGTTTCGATATCGTCATCTCTTTTCTTCTATTCCTATTCAAGCTTGAGACCAAGAGTTCCTTGTAGCTTGTTTCATGTTTTGGATCATGTGTGACTTATGTGTTTCCATGATCTCCTTATGCCATGCGTGTTTTGATGAATCTATGTTTAATGAGAAAATGAGTTTTTGATTGATTGTGTTCCTCATGATTGATATGCATCTATAAAGAGTTTCCTAAATGCTTCATGAGTTGAATTCATGAGCATGCCTAAATGTGTTGTTGAGAAAAGTCGCATAATTTGCCTTATGATGTTGTAATGAGCATGATCTGAGTTGGAGAAGGAAATTCCTCCAACGAAATGAGAAATGTTGATGTTTTCGTGCATAAAGAGTTTGTAGATGTTGTTCCTACTTCCTTGTGTTGCATTGAGCTTATTGATGTGTAGTTGATGTTTCCTCCTATGATTTTGTGCATTATATTGATGTGTCATGCATGATGGGCTGCTAGTCTTGAGTCGTTATCCCTTAATATTTCTAAAGTGTCATTCGAGGACGAATGTTCCTAAGGGGGGGATAATGTAACGACTCAGAAAATGATAGGTTGAACTAGAGCCTAAACGCGAGGGTTAACGTCAAGGGTTAAGGGCAAAGGCTAAAGGTTTTAGGTGTAGGCCATGGTGAGGGGCCAAGGCTGCCTAAAAACTAAGCCTAGCCACTGCCTACCATCACCACAAGGGTCTTCACAACCCATGGTGGCCACCACGAGTCGTGGTGCCACCCGTGGTTGGCAAGGCAGTGTGCTCAAGATTGGTGCCAAGCAAAGGCTCCCCTTCACGAGCCACTTCACGGCTCGTGGTCATGACCATGGGCCATAGGAAGGCTCATGGGGTTGCCTTAGCTTGGTAGGAGTTGAGTTAACTTGAGGAGGCTACTGCCTCAAAGACCACGGGCACCACCATTAGCCGTGGTCCCCTTGACGGTCCGTATAGATGGTCGTGAAGATCAATTAGACTCTTGAGAGGGCAAGACATGGAAGCCTTGACACTACCTCCATGACCACGACCATCACCACAACGCGTGGTCTTGACCATGGATCGTAGGAGTTCTCGTGGACTTTCCTTTGGCCCTTGAGGGCTTTGCAAGTTGGAGGGGCACACTGGTCAAGGGACCACGGGCACCACCACGAGCCGTGGTGCCCTAGACGACCCGTTTAGATGGGAGTGGTCCCTGACGGGGCTGCCCAAGTTGAGGAGTTTTAAGTAATTTCATATTAATCAATTAATTAATGTGTGGGGTCGATTTTAATTATTTATATCACTAGTATATATAGTTTTAACTCTTAAAACAATTCATTTACTCCTTATTTCTCGAAAACCCAAATCAAATCAAAAGAGTTCCTCCTTTAAAAAATTCTCTCTCTAGAAGTTCCCAAAGAAGGAGAAGAAGGAGTGGGAGCTAGGGTTTGTGAATTCAAGGTGTTCTTCCTCAAATTTCTTGGGGATTCATTAGCAAGGTATGGTGATCCTTCATCTAGGGGTAGCTTTCACCGCTAGAGTCCATTCAAAGTTAGATTTTAATGTTTCCAAATTTCTCAAAAACCTAGGGTTTTACTCAAACTCATGGGTTCCTTCTTCAATCATTTTCAAATGATTATTAATGACTAATTATGATTGAATTAGTTTTTGATTGATGATTTATGATGGAAATACTCTAAGAACCCATGAATTCTCTCAATTTCCTAAATTGGGCCTTTATGAAATGGGTTTGTTGATTATGAAAGCATGTGATTAGAATATGTCTAAATTGCTTTAGTATATTGAATTGTACTACTATCCATGCCTTAATTGTAGTAAATTGTTGGTGTGTTGGTGATGTGAGATTCATGGCCTTGAAGGGCATAGTACGAGGAATTGAGTATTATCGTGATGTCTTGTATATGAATGTGAATCTAATGAATGTAATATGATCATGTATTGAATGAAATTGTGTTATTATTGAAAGACTATTTCTCAATTGGACACTCATGAATGTGGTGATAGAATATGAAGGGTTTCTATAATGTGAAGTCATATCTTGAATTGGTAGGCTTAGGCATCCTTTTCTTGTATAAATGAAAGTAATGTGGATTGATGTATCTTGAATTGGTAGGCTTGAGGCATCCTTTTCTTGTATTGATTAATCTGACCTTGAATGTTGTATCTTGAATTGGTAGGCTTAGGCATCCTCTTCTTATATATTGAATGTGTCTTGACTTTATGAATATGAATCGATAGGCCAATGACATTCGTTTCATAAATGAATGATTAAATATTCTAAGCTATGTCTTGAACCGGTAGACCTAGTGTTGGTAGCTCTTTCGTGTGTGAAATGATGAACTTTGTATCGGTAGCCCAATGTTAATGGCACCCTTTCTTGGAAAGTGAATGAGCAATCCTTAATGTACCTTGAATCGGTAGACCTAGTGTTGGTATCCCTTTCATGTGTAATGTACTTTGGGTCAGTAGGCCTAATGTAGGTGCCCTTTAAAGTACAATAATATTAATGAAAATGAAATACTCTATGGGAATGGAGGCTAAGCACCGAGTGGATATGGTAAGATGGAAACTCTCCCAATGTTAGGCTAGGGTTCCAATGAACATCTTCCTATCCCATAACTATGTGCCCACATAGGATATTAGCTAGTGGTTTCTACATACGCTAAAATGTTACCGGTCCTACCTTAGGCAAGTAGACCACCTCTTTATGGTGTGGGGTTATATGACATCGTATTCCATGATTAGCTCTCATGGTCTATGTCGGTTAATGCCTATTCCCATCATGTGAGATATGCACTATGGTTTCTTGATAAGTTCTATGACATGTGGGTGGTAGTATAGGATGGCATCCAAGCATTGCACGCGTAGGCTTTTAGAGGGTCATAGTAAGTTCTGTAATGTCTTAATGGCTAATGTATGAAAGTGCTTTTAATGAAGTTAATGATGAATGTTGACTTGACTGTCTAATGTAATGATGCATGCAATGCTTGGGTTGTATTATGAGTTACTTTCCCTTATAAAGACATATGAAATGTTTATGTCTCTTATGTATAAGTATTGTGTAAAGATGGAAAGGATGAGTGGTAAGTTCACTTTTGGTGGCCTTGATGTGGTACTTAGTGTGGATGGTGGTATAGGACACTATTCATACATTACACATAATATAGATTGGGGTTGCTTGAGGTGAAGGCTTAATGTAATGAAATGACTTATATGGTTGATTATGTTGTAATGTGAAGAAATGACTTGTATGTTGGTTCTGTTTGTATATTATGCCTCTTATACTCATGTTCATGAAGTTTTCTCAAATTGGCATAAATGCACTACTTTCAAATAAAATGTTGGTTTTTAGTATGTTTTTGCATGGTCATCATACTTGGTGCATTTTGTGTGCTAACCCATATTTCTCTTATTTTACTACAAGTTTAGGTTCCGGCAAGTGAGTTGCTTTCTCTCTAGTTCAAGGGCTTGAATTGAGATTCCTCCAAGACTAAGTGGTATGTCCTCATAGATCGAGGACAAGTACTTTTGATGTTCCATTTGTTTCATGTAATAGACATATGTTAGACTTTCAATTGTAAAGGGCCATGACCATACTTTTGTTTCAAGATATTGTTTAGATGGCCATGTGAGACGATAGACTTTCGCTGTGTTTTAAATGAGTATTTTCGATTGTATGGATTTAGATAAGTTTTAATTCCATACCATTTTCCTTATATCGAATGTTTGAATGCTATGAGGCTTGTATAAGACTTTTCGAAATCTTGTATGCTCTGTCGCTTCCGGGGTATAAGCTCGGGTCGTGACAATTCGGCAATGCACCGAATGGTACTTTGTCCGCTGAATCTTATAGAAACTCACGTCATTCAGTTGATCAAAATGGCGGTTCGGATCGGTCTCGCCAACTGATATCTGGGATCGCCTAAATGCCTATTTTCCAAAATTTCAAATTTTCAACCAACACATTTAACACTTGTTATTAAAACAACAAAAATAAAAATGAAAAACTTGGGTTGCCTCTCAAAAAGCGCCTTATTTAACGTCGTGGCACGACGAAGACATTCTTTCAAACTTTATTCTTTGGGTTGACCATGGTATCACTCAGTAAACCTCCTTTTGGTTTTGGATTTAAATGAGTCGAGATTTGACCCATTTATGCTTCCAGCGGCTTAATTGATACCGAATGTGAGGTAACTTCTTGGTTCAGAGGTGAGACGTAATCTTTCATTTCCTTTAGCACCTTGTCCGATCCTTCCACTTTGTTGAGAATCCGTGCAAGCACATCTTCTATGCGAAAATTTTCAAGATCAGCCCTTTGCTCTTTTGGATTTTAACACTCATAGGGAGGTATATATCTCTCTTTGTCACCACCCCACTCTCTCGAATTTGTACCATGTTCATGCCATTCCCTATCTCAGTCTCTCCAACCATCATCACGATCCCTATTCAAGCCTTGGTTCCAAACCGACCTTGGATAGTTCAGGCGGAAACCTTCTCCTTGATTTGTTAAGAAGTGAACTTCCTCATTGTACATAGCTTCCAATTGTGCTTCATCGGGATTCACTCCATTAACTCCAATCGCATGCACAACCTTAGAACCACTACCCATGACGTGTTTTGAAAATATGTCCATTTGGGTCATCATCTTGTCCATGTTTGCATCCCGCACTTGGTCCTTTTCGATTTGTTCCTTTGTCAACCTGAAGTTCAAAGGAGACACTTGATCCTCTCTAGTGTATCAAGCACAGTTGATTTTTTTCATTTCATTGAGAATAGATGCTATTTCAAACGTTTGTAGCATGATTCCTCCTCGAAAAAGTTGGTCAGCCACACCTATGTTAAACGAATCTAGACTCCGATAGAAATATTGTAGCAACACATTGTTCGGGAGTCCATAAGTTGGACATTGGAGCAACAACTTCTAAAACCTCAGCCATGTCTCATGAATCATTCACCATCCACTCTCTTAAAGTTTTGAATATTATCTCTTAATGTCAACATCTTCGAGGGAGGGAAAAACCTTACAAAAAACGCCTCAGTGAGTTCCTTCCAAGAAGTTATTGAGTCCCTTGGTAACTCATCCAACCACTTTGTTGCCTCCCCCATTAGAGAAAAGGGGAACAAACGAAGTCGGACCTACTCCTAAGAGATGCTCTTGAAAGAAAATGTCCCACATACATCCACAAAGTTTCGGATGTGGACATGAGGATCCTCCGTTGCTATACCTCCAAATAGACCCTTCATTTGCAACAGCAGCAACATAGTGCTAGTTACATGAAACACCACATTGCCCAGAACCGAAGGCAACCGAATAGCACCCGCACTTCCCAGTTGTTCTTTATTGACATCGTTCAAGTTATCGATGTCATCATTGTGCCCAAGTTGGCTAGCATTTCTCCTGTTAACACTCACCACTTCACATGTTCAAGAGCAGCCAACAAAACACAAAAATAAGTTGATTCAACTACAACACAATCAGTTCACAACTAAACTTCATTAAAAGAACTTTAAACACCACTCCTCGGCAGTGGCACCATTTATGATAACGCTCAACTACACTTCATCCGATTCTAAGTGTAGGTGGTCGCAATCAAGTATAAACCCAACGAAGAGTTGGGGTCGATCCCATAGGAAGCGATACGGTAAAAAATTCAATTACGAAGTGAAATGAGTGTTCTAATTGATTGTACAAGTAGACATTTTCGAATCAATTAAAGTAAATGGTAGGGGTTTGAGAAATAATGTCAATTGGGGGGATTAGAGTGAACAATTAACAACTACGAACACACAGGGGTAATCAAGTAGAGAGGGATCCTTGGGGATGTGATCAAGTGAACACAAATTTCACTATATGGGTGATTAATATTTACTAAAATTTGTTGAATCTTAGTGGGTAGGCTAGGCTTTAGATGCAAAAGCCATTTCTCAATCAACTATCATGAATCAAGCGAGTTCTCTCAAACCTCGACAAGCATAACCAAGATAAACAGCCCAATACCTCAATTAATCTACTCTTTCAAGCTAGATTGGTAGAAGTGAATTTTGACCCACTTTCTCAAGATAAGTCCACAATAACCCAATCAGTACAATCATCAATTAATAGTTTTAATTCTAAAACCTCTTTCTCAAGCAAGCTTAAAATACTATGCTAGATTTGCATTTGCAACTATAATTCATCAATTAAAACTCAACTACTAATTGGACCCACTTCAAATGAACAATTAAATCAGTAAATACTAACACCCATAAGCTAATTGAAGCATTCAATCACAGAATCACACCTCTAAGAATAGGGCTTTTAGCTACACATAGTAAAGAACAAGAAATAGTTACCAACTAAGTTTTCCATTAGCTTGGGTAACAATCTACAAGTCTTCCAAGTGCTTGAATTGACTTCCAAAACAATTAAACCCTAAACTTGTACTCGAAAACATGAAGAACTGTCACGATCCAGAAGTACCACCTAGATGTAACATGGCGTATAGAACCCCGAAGGACTCCATACAAGCCACTTAGCTCTCATAACATAAAAAATAGAACAATAAGAGTAAAACAATAGTCCAAGTCCAAAACATTGTACAAAAGAAAAGCGAAAGTCTAAAACACTTGTCTCATCATAGCCATATAATACAATAGAATGAAATTGGGCCTACCCTATACATCATGTCCAAAAGAGAAATACATGAAAGAAACCAAAATAATATAACTTCGTCCTCGAAGCATGAGGACTCACCAAAGCTCGGAAATCTCAAACTCAACCACTAGCCACTAAACTGATGACCCTAACTATCAGACCCTATATTTGGGGAAATGTAGGCAAGAGTATGCGTTAGTACAAAATAATATACAAATTATGATAGCCATGCATAAAACATTTAAATCATGCTTAAAGGGACATTTAATTTCATCACATGCAATTGACAAAGCTAAAAGATGATATTAAAGAGTTAGAAACATAAGTCATAAAATCATGGTCAATGCAAGCTAACATCATCTTTAAAACCTTTGAACTCATATGTGATACTTCTTGAAGTAACCTTAGTTCATTATTAATGTGGGGGATTATTCTTAACTGACATAGAGACTATGTGAGCTATAACATGATCCCCCGGTGTCTCCCACACCGAAAAGGGTTGTTCTACTTTCCAAGGTATAACCATGAACTTCTAGCTTAAGTGGATCCACTAACTAATGTCTATGTAAGACAATCATCCTATGGGAGCACATAGGTAAGTTATAAGGAGATTGCTTCTAGAAATCCGACCTCTACTAAAGGGAGAGCTTCCTTCTTAATATCCTCTCGGTGCTAAGCATAAATCCCACGGAGTAGTCATTTCTTACTTGACCTTATTATTCATGGAAAGGCATCCTAGGATAACCAATCTAAGCTAGTTTCATTAGGATAACTCTTACTCTTTGTTCAATTAGGTGAGAAATCCTTTCAACCTAAGAATCCTTTCTATGTGAGAAAACCTTTCATATCTTACTCTTATGTGTACATGAGAAAATCCTTTCAAAAAAACATCATGATCATTGGTACTTTACTCTCAAAGCACCCTTAAAACATTTGCATAGATTTCATAGGAAAATGCATAAGTCCATAATTAACCTCATGAGGTTCAAAATCTACTTTCAATCATCAATACTTAGAAAACATGGGTTAGATATGGATTTCATCATAAATACATGTAAAGCCTGCAATACATGCTTGATTTCATTAAACTCTTTCTTTATACTCAAAATCCCACATCATATGATACATAACTTTAAAACATGGAGATTACATGGGTTCGTAGGGAAATCATCATAAAATCATCATAATTCTGTCACGACCCAGGGGTACACCCTAGATGTAGCATGGCGTATAGAACCTCGAAGGACTCCATACAAGCCACTTAGCTATCATAACATAAGAAATAGAATAATAAGAGTAAAAATAGTCTAAGTCCAATTTTTTTTTATAAAAGCAAAGCAGAAGTGTAATACACTTGCCTCATCATAGCCATCTAATATAATAAAATGAAATTGGGCCTAGCCCATACATCATGTTCAAAAGAGAAAATACATGAAAGAAACTAGACAATAAGAGTCCGTCCTTAAAGCATGAGGACTCACCAAAGCTCGGGAATCAATCAAATCACCAACTAGCAATGAAACTAAACACCCTGAATATCGGACCCTACATTTGGGAATAATGTAAGCAAGAGTATGCGTTAGTACAAAACAATGTACCAAGTATGATAGCCATGTATAAAACATTTGAAATCATGCTAAAAGGGACATTTCATTTCATGACATGCAATTGACCAAGTTAAACGTCATATGAAACAGTTATAAAACATAGGTCATAAATCATGGTCAATGCAAACTAACTTCTTCTTTAAAGCCTTTAAATTCATATGTGATACTCCTTGAGTAACCTTGGTCCATCATTACTTGTGGGGATATAGCCTTAACCGACAAGAAACCATGTGAGCTATAACATGATCCCCCGGTGGCTCCCACACCGAAAAGGGTTGTTCTACTTTCCTAAGGTATAACCTCAAACTTTTAGCTTAAGTGGATCCACTAGCTAATCAACCTATATGGGCACATAGTTATGGGATAAGTAGATTGCTACTAGAAACCCGCACTCTGCTATATGAGAGCTTTCATCTCTTATTCCATATCCACTCGGTGCTAAGCATAAATTCTCATATAATAGTCATTTCTTACTTGACTTTATTACTCATGAAAATGTGCCCTTGGACAACCAATCCAAACTAAGTTAATTAGGATATCTCCTTAGACCATACGTGAGAAAACCTTTAATATCGGGGACTAAGCTTCCCCTTATTACCAAACCTCATTACACCTTTTATGGGTGAGATTTTCAAGTAAACCTAATCATAAGCATCAAACTCTAGATCCTTTTTTCTCACATTGGTATATGACTTTTGCCGACTTTGAGCCATTTTTAACTTTCCCCTTATACACCAAACTTTTTCTATGGCATCTTGTACCAATTCGGGACCTATCAGGGCAACTTCACCGACCTCAATCCAACCTTTAGGAGTTTTACACCTCCGACCCTATAAGGCCTCAAATTAAGCCATATCAATACTCGAGTGATAGCTATTGTTATAAGCAAACTCAATCAACGGAAAATGGTCTTCCCAATTACCCTTAAAATCAATCACACAAGCTCTTAACATATCTTCCAAAGTTTGGATAGTACGCTCCGCTTGCCCATCGGTTTGGGGATGAAAGGACGTGCTAATCTTAAGATAAGTACCAAGACCCTTTTGGAATGACTTCCAAAACTGAAAAGTGAATGGGGTACCACAATCGGTAATAGTGGACAAAGGCACTCCATGCAACGTTACCATTTCTCTCAAGTATATCTTGGCATAGTCCTCCGCTGAATAGGAAACCTTGACGGGAAGGAAATGAGCCGATTTTGTCATTCGATCTTCTATAACCCAAATAGAATCATGTTGGCATAGGGTGCAAGGCAAACCAACAATAAAGTCCATATTCAAGTTTTTCCACTTCCAAGTAGGATTGCTAATATCTTGGGAAAAACCTCCCAGTTTCTAATGCTCAACTTTCACTTGTTGGCAATTTGGACACTTAGCCACAAATCCCGCAATATCCTTCTTCATCCCATTCCACCAATAGACCTCCCACAAATCATGGTACATCTTGGTGGCTCCCAAGAGAATGGAATACCGTGAATTATGGACTTCTATCAAGATCTGTTCGATCAAGTCATCCACATTTGAAACAAATAAACGACATTGATATGTAAGTACACCATCTCTCGCTTGGGAGAAAGCCTCAACGGATTTCTTAAGCACCACTACTTTCAATTTTACTAAAATTGTATCAAGACCTTGCTTGGCTTTCACATCTGCGACAAAAGATGATTCGGAACCATTGTGAACCATAACACCACCCTTGGTGGAGTCCACTAATTGAACACCTAACCCAACCAATCTATGAACATCTCGAACCAACTCTTTCTTTTCTTATTCAATATGAGCAACACTACCCATAGATAACCATCTAAGAGCATCCTCTACCACATTAGCTTTACTGGGGTGATAAAAAACACTCATGTCATAATCCTTCAATAAATCAATCCACCTTCTTTGAAGAAGATTTAGATTTTTTTGATTAAACACATATTGCAAACTCCTGTGGTCGGTAAACACATCTACATGTACTCTATACAAATAGTGTCTCCAAATCTTTAAGGCAAATACAACCTTCGCTAATTCAAGGTCGTGAGTAGGATAATTTTTTTTATGGATTTTAAGTTTCCTTGAGGCATAGGCAATAACTTTCCCATTTTGCATAAGCACAGACCCTAGCCCAATTCTCCAGGCATCATAATAAACCACAAAACCATCCGTCCCTTTCGGTAAGGTCAACACCGAAATGGTAGTAAGCCTATCTTTCAACTCTTGAAAACTCTTTTCACACACTTCGAACCATATGAACTTAGCCTTCTTTTGAGTCAAAGCCATCAAAGGAGAGGCAATTGAAGAGAACCCCTCAACAAATCTTCTATAGTAACCGGCTGAACCCAAGAAACTTCTAATATCTGAAGGAGTTAGAGGTCTAGGCCTACTCTTGACCGCATCCGTCTTCTTAGGATCTACCTCAATACCCTTACTAGAAACAATATTATCAAGAAAAGCTATAGACCCTAACCAAATTCACATTTGCTAAACTTTGCAAAGAGTTGTTGGTCCTTAAGAATTTGCAACACGTTCCTCAAATGATCAATATGCTCATCCTCACTCGTTGAGTAGATCAAAATATCATCAATGAACAAAATCACAAACATGTCAAGGTATTGCCTAAACACCTTATTCCTCAAATCCATAAACGCTGCCGGATCATTAGTCAACCCAAACGACATTACCAAAAACTCATAATGACCATACCAAGTTTGGAAAGCCATCTTCGGGATGCCATCATCTTTCACCCTCAATTGGTGATAAACTGATTGGAGATCAATCTTAGAGAAATAACTTGCTCCTTGAAGTTGGTCATATAAATCATCTATTATTGGAAGAGGATACTTATTCTTAATCGTCACCTTTTTCAACTATCGATAATCAGTACACATACGAAGAGAACCATCATTCTTTCTAACAAACAAAACTGGAGCATCCCATGGAGAGATACTTGGTCGGATGAAACCCTTATCCAACAAGTCTTGCAACTGTTCTTTCAACTCCTCAAGTTTTGTCGGAGCCATACGGTAAGGAGTAATAGAAATAGGTTGCGTATCTGGGAGAAGGTCAATACCGAAGTCTATTTCCCTCTCGAGAGGAATACCGGGTAAATTATCTGGGAACTTTTGGAAACTCATTTACAATAGGGACCGACTCGAGAGAAGGGATTTCAGAATCTACATCTCTCACCCTAACTAGATGGTAAATGCAACCCTTAGAAATCATCTTTCTAGCTTTAAGATAAGAGACAAACTAACCCTTAGGCATATAATTTACCCCCTTCCACTCTAGGATAGGCTCATTCGGGAACTGAAACTTGGCTACACGAGTTCTACAATCAATAGAAGCATAACATGAGTGCAACAAATCTATACCCAAGACAACATCAAAATCTGACATATCAAGCTCTACTAAGTCAAAAGGAGTAACTCTATGGGACAAGGAAACGAAACACTTTCTATAGACCCTCTTAGCCACACTAGAATCACCAACATGAGTAAAGCCATAAAATGGATCTAACAACACATTCGGAAGAACATTGATTAACGTTTCAAGGACACTTTATCCAATTCTAAGTGTCAACGATTGCTAGTCAGTATAAAACCCAACTAAATGAGTTGGGGTCGAACCCCCACGGGAAGCGATATGTCTTTAAGAGTCAATTAGGAAGTATGGACATGATCAAATCAGTCATACTAATAAAATTTATCGAATAAAGACATCATTCAAATCAAGGGGTGACAGGAATGTCAAATAGGGGGTTTTGGTTTGAAATTATCAACTACAAACAGTAGCAAACAATACGAAATATCAATAATGAGACGGGTTCTTGGGATGTGATTCAATTATAGGCTAATATAGACAAATGGGTAATTGCAACTATTAGAAATAGCTAGATATTAGTAAGTAAGATAGGCTAGAGAGGAGATAAACTTTCTCTTGAACAATTTACCCCGAATCAACTTGATTTCTCTCGAACATCAACAAGCATGCAAAATAAGAATAGCCCACACCTTAGTCCATTCACTCTCTCGAGCTGAATTTGTGGGATTGGGTTTAGGATTCACTCTCTCGAGCTGAACCCAGGTCAACTCAATATCCACAGACCATCAATCAATAAGTTTAGTTTAAAAACCTCTCTCTTGAGCAAGCCGAAAACACAAAGGTAGAACTGCATTTGCAACTAAAATTCTTAAATTAAACCACAATTAATGATTGAAATCACTTCTAAATAGCATTGAAACTAACAAATAGCAATACACATAAACTAAATCAGCCCATAATCACACCCAAAGAATTGGGGCTTTAGCTAGACATCATAAAAAGGTAAAAACAATTACCAAATTGATTATCCATCAACTGGGTAAGTGTAGATTTATCCTTGCAATGCTCCAATTCGAAGAATCTCAAAGACCCACTTCCAATTTCTCAAAAGTGAAAAATATCGATTCTTCAAAACTTGGGAAAAACTAGAGAAAATTGTCTCACCAGTTCAAAACTCAATAATAGACTAAAAATATATGAGCTAAGATTCTAAACTAAATGTTCAAAATTGTATTTATAGTTGCCATAAATATGCTGCGAAGAGTCATTCGGCGAAGTAAGTCGGGCTTGCCGAACCACTCGGCAAGCCACCCTTTGGTCATTTCCATCGCTCTTCTGCCTTGGCATTCAACATCCTCAAGGTCTGTAACTTTGGGCGATCCAATACTGCATCGCAGAACAACTCGGTGATCCACCGACTACTCGTTTCTCTTGCCAACTTGGTTCTTTCCTCCAGGACTTGGCACACTGGAACTTTTTGACAATCAAGTAGCCATTCGGCGACTCGCTAAGTGGACTTGGCGATCACCAGGCTTGCTTTTCTTCATTCTTTCAACTCGCTTTGTTCCTTTTTGTAAATTAGTGTCCTTGCTTTATTCCTCAATCTATAAACCTGGAAATTAAGGGTTTTACATCAATTATTGGTACAAAATAAGCATTTGAGGACACTAAATCTATATAAATAAAGCCCTAAATGAGTCCAAATCTCATACTCATCAACACCCCGAACTTAAACTTTTGTTTGTCCTCAAGTAAACTCAAGCTTAGCATTTTAAAAAGGATGTCTCAAACATTGCTACAAAAGACTCAATAATGAAAGCACACAACAAGACTCAACTTACTCATGCAAGGATCAATTGTGCACTCAAAGATTCAAGTTGGGACTCACCATTATCAAAGATTTTCAACTTCACAATAATTGTTTCAAATGCAAGTTCAAGCTCAACAAAGGTATTCAAATGCCCTCACAACAAAGATGATTCCATATTCACACACAATTGTTCTACAATTTATAGTTCCGGAATCACATACAATTCTCACACTCACAAAGATGAACACATGCATGACTTCACCCATAGGTTTTCCCTTATTTTCCAGCAAAGATTCGTTTCAACTCACTCAAGATCAAAAAGGTCTTTTCAAGGTTTGTAACGGGGCTGAGTGTAAATGTATGGTCATTTAGGCTCAGTGGCTGCTATCCTCATGAAATGTGGTATGAACATCACTTTCTTTCCTTTTCTTCAACATTTTCACTCATGCTCAAAAATTCACCCCATTATTCACTTATAATGGAATACTGGACACCCCATTTCTTTTGCAATTTTCACAACTTTTTCGTTTTTTTTCTTTTTCTTTCTTCTTTTCTTTCTCTTTTTTTTGTATGGAAGGGTTCCATTTTTTTCAAGACCATGGATCAAGGGGGACTTCTTCACACTTCTTGATTTACCTTCTCTTTTCACCACACCCCCAACTTAGGCTTTTGGCCTAAGTTGGTTATTCAAACAAACCACACTTCATGAGGATTATGGGTGAATGGATAAAGAGGGGTTACAATTGCATCAAGTTTCTTCCAAGAAAAGGGTAACACTCAAAAAGGGGTTCAAGCAAAGTTCACACATCTCACAAGGTTGGCCACAAAATAGGTATATTGTCAAATTATTTCACTCTTCAAATTTGTTGCCTAAGATCATTTCAAGAGATTGCATCACTTTAGTCAACTGTACCAACGGTGAAAATTTTAGGTGTCATCACACAAGGTTCACAGTAAGCTTATCACACAAGGCATTGGCATCAATATCAAACAATACTCCACACTTTCGCTAGTGTGCAATGTTCATCACAAGAGACTCATTCGATAATCGGCTAGTTACAACGAGATGCACAAAGTTCACACATTGTCTATGCAACTTCATTTGGCCTCATCGTAGCTGTGCATTCATTTTTGTTCGATTAAGAGCACTATTCAAGTCATCGGTATTGATCATGACTGATACTCAAATTTGCACAAGAACAACCACAATCACACACAAGAGGTGGCAAATTTTTTTCAGAATGGTCAAAAACCATTTGCATTTATAATGAGGAGCCACAAGCTCAAACATCCACAAAATAGAAATCAACAACTCAATTTACAACACAAAAACCCAATATATATAAAAGATATAGTCACAAGAGGTAGGTATAGAAATACCTCACCCCACCACAAATCATGGTGGCATGTCGGAGGATCTGCACAGTCCCAAAAATCATGGACATATATGTGGACTTCAGCTGGTCTACATCCTTCCTCAGCTCAGTAATTGCGGCCTTTAGAGCCATCACAACATCAGTGGCCCCTTGGCCTTGATCACAAACAGTTATCCTTGCCGCAAGGGCATCAATAGAGACACTAAAAGGTGTCACAGTAGCAATGAGGGCCCTCTCAATCATCCCAGGAATTGTGGCCTCAAGCCTGGAGGCACGTCTATTAGAAGAATGGGCTAGGTTCCCCATCCGTAGTAACACAGCCTGGATGAGTGGAGGTCGGGAGTCAGCAATAGTAGTAGATATAGGAGGAAGGCGAGCTGTAGAGGAACAGAGAGTCGCAGAAGGAACAACACTAGATATACCTGAAGGCCCAGGGGCCGGAGTAGGCAATGTTGCCTCTGCAGGTAGTGTCTCAGTATCAACAAAAGAGGAAGAATCCACCTGGGCTGCCTTCTTCTTCTCAGCCTCATCTTTCAGGTACTCAACCTCAATACGCCGAATGTCGGTACAGGATGTGGGAATCATTTCCACATCCTTCTTCTCATCTCGAGGAACTCGGGCCCGTCTGCACAATTAAGTAATCAACACCGGGAAACATAGAGAGGTTTCGCGCTGCTTGGCCCTCATGTCCATTTCTTGGCCAATGATCATACCTAAATTTATGCGCTTCCCTGAAATGATGGACCCAAGACAGGCTGCCTTTGTGTGGCGAAGGATAGATTCATTCTAGGATGGCATGATTGTACTGCTAATAAAACCAAACCAGTACCTCGCTGCATTGAGGTCTTTCTTCTCAATTTGCACTCCAGCCTCAGCCCACCTAGGATTACCATCAGATAACATAGGAGCCAACCAATTTTTCAGAGTCTCCAATGATTTTATCTTGACCATGTATTGGTAGCCATCTGAAATGTTTTCTGTACACTCCAGAAGTCGCTCTCACACTTGACCTTCTTGCCCCTAACGACCACATAATCTACTGTCTTGAATGTGGTAGCCTTCCTCTTCCCTTGTGGCACTAGTGCTCCATAGGCAGTGTAGAATTCCCAGACCCAATTTGGGATGTAGTGCCACAGGGTCTAGTGAATATCTGGAACTTGTAGGACATCAAGCAGCTCCAGATCTCTATGTATATGTCTATCACTCCATCAGTAGATAGCCTCTTCTCCTCGATGATGGTCCTCAATCCCTCAGTATTTAGTTTTTTGATAGAATGAAGAGGAGGACCCTGTACAGATGGTGCTGGGACCATAACCTGATCTGGAATGGGAGGAGATGTATGAGTTTCAGGCACCCTGATCCTAGACAGATCATGCATCCTCTTGAAGCACAGTTCAGCATTCCAGGCCATCAGTAGCTCATCATCCTCACGCTTAGAAGTGGTAGCCCGAGGATCCTGGTGCTCACCCTCACTCTCAGAAGTGGTGAGGTGAGTGGCATATATCCCCTCACTATCGGAGCTGACCTCCGGTGATGCAGGAGCAGGTACCTTGCATTTCCCTTTGCCTTTTCCACTAGTGGTAGGCTTCTTTGTGGCCTTTGCTTTGGATGCAGCTGCATCCTCATTTATAATAATCATTTTTCCCTCTTGCGGGGCGGCATGTCTCTACCTGCCACTTTTGGTCTAGCCATATCGGCAAAAAACATCAAAACAAGTTAGAATGATTCCAGCAAAATGCAGATATAGGAAGCAGACAGACTCACCGAACTGATCGGCGAGTTGCCGAATTACTTTGGAGAGCCAGATCGGGCTCACCAAAAGGATTGGCGCAAAAATTTTCCACAAAAATAGCATGTCGGCTATGAAAAAGGCCTTTCGGCGAATCGCCGACCTCATTCGGCAAGCACATACTAGCCCTCTAAAAGTTCCAATGTATTTTAGGGGTTAGGGGCGCAGAAAGGGCAATCAAAGAAGGCGTTCACGAGTCGCCAAGTGCACTCGACGAACTCAGGCTTCTCGCCAAAAGTTACATACCCTAACTCAACAAAAGCATGAAATTAAAAGTGATTTGGGGTGACTTTGGTGAACCACCAAGTGGTTAGGCGAGCTTGACTCACCTCGCCAAACTGCCCAATGTGCCATTTTCAACCATAACTTCCAAAATCAACCCCGCAAACCCCAAAATAAAATCAAACCATACACATTCTCAATTAAGCCTAGACCCATGCCATTGGGGTACTCAGAATTTCCCCAGTTTGGCCAAAATTGGTCATTTGATGAATTTAGCCCTTAGGAATGACGTCAAACGCTCCATCACTGGGCAAAGCATGTCATTTAGCACAATTTGAGTTACTCAGAATTCACCCGACAAGACTCAACAACAATTAAGAACAACACACAAGATTACGATCAATTTTAAAGCACGAAATTCAGGAAATTAACAATTCAGGCAATTCAAGCATGATATCAAAACTAAAATAGGTACACAAGCATACAGTTATGAATTCAGAGAGGTCCATCACACATCAACAAAATTTATAACAGTGCAAATGAGTTCAACCACTATTTTAGAGTTTGGGGTTCGAAAACCAACCTTTAATGCCGAATATATGATTTGAAATGCTAGGTGGCAAAGACTTCCAACTCCGAATACAAGATCGATGACCAAAACACAAGAAAATGCAAAAATATAGGAAATTTGACGTGCGGTGTGATTGTATGAAGTTAGAAACTGAGGGAATGTGAAGGAGTTTGAAGGTTTAAACCATTGGCCTTTTAAAACCATTCAGTTCGCGCCCTTTCGTCGATGTTAGTTTTCATTGCTGCACCACTCGGCGACATGCCGAGTGGTTACTTACCTCGCTGAGTTTTACAGAACCTCCAGTTAATTTGGGGGTCCAAACGGCGGACAAAGTCGGGCTCGTCGACCTCTTCGTTGAGTCGCTGACTGGACATTTTGCTTGCCAACCTGCACTTTTCAAACACATTCTACACTTCAATTCTACACAATCAACACACGATTATTCCTAAAACAAAAATAAAGAAAATAAAAACTTAGGTTGCCTCCCAAGCAGCGCCTTAGTTAACATTGTGGCACGACGCAAGTACCCAATCAAACTTCATTCCTAGGGTTTGCCATAGTGTCACTAGGCAATACCTTTTTTTGTATGGAGTAGAGACGAAACAACATATGACCCATTTGGGTATCCAGTAGCTGAATAGACATGGAATGAGAAGCAGTTATCTGATTCAGCATGGATATATTCTCTTTTATTTCTCTCAACACTCTGTCATGTTCTTCGACTTTGTGGAGAATGAGTGAGAGTCTCTTGTACTTGTCCACCCTCATAGTCCTTTGGCTATCTATGCTCATGAGGAGGAATGTACATATCTTTCTTTTTGTACATTACTTCAAATTCCATGATCTCTTTGGCCAAGAGGTCCAATTAAGTTAATAGTGTGGCCAAATTCTGGTCCTTCTCTGTCTCATTGTTGGTCTTACTCATGTGATAAATGAGTTGGGCTACTATTGCATAGGGTTGTCGTATTAGACCACCCGGAGAAAGTTGGTCAGCGACTACTCTGTTTTCAGGACCAAGACCTCTATAGAAGAAATCCAGTAGCATCTTATATGGGATTCCTTAAGTTGGGCATTGTAGCAATAGTGTCTTAAATCTCAGCAACAACTCATGGATTGTCTCACCCTCCAATTGCTTGAAATTTAAGATGCTATCCCTAAGAATCATCATTTTTTAAGAAGGGTGGTCCACTTGGTTACCGTTACTACAAGACATGCTCATTTACTCTGTCGAACAAGTAACACAAAATTAAAAACTAAAAGTAAAAGAACAAAATTCAACTTCACCAAAAAAATCTCAAACAACACCACTCCCCAGCAACGACGCCATTTTGATTAACGTTTCAAGGACACTTCATCCAATTTTAAATGTCAACGATCGCAACTCAATATAAAACCCAACTAGATAAGTTGGGGTCGAACCCCACAAGGAGCAATACGTGTTTAAGAGTCAATTGGGAAGTATGAACATGATCAAATCAGTCATAGAAATAAAAATTATAGAATAAAGACATCATTCAAATCAGGGGGTGACACGAATGTCAAATGAGGGTTTTTGGTTTGAAATTATCAACTACAAACAGTAGCAAACAATACGAAATATCAATAATGAGACGGGTTCTTGGGATGTGATTCAATTATAGGCTAATATAGACAAATGGGTAATTGCAACTATTAGAAATAGCTAGATATTAGTAAGTAAGCTAGGCTATAGAGGATATAAACTTTTTCTCAAATAATTTACCCTGAATCAAGTTGATTTCTCTCAAACATCAACAAGCATGCAAAATAAGAACAACCCACACCTTAGTCCATTCACTCTCTCAAACTGAATGTGTAGGATTGGGTCACTCGGCGAAGTAAGTAAGGCTCACCAAACCACTCGGCGAGCCGCCCTTTGGTCATTTTCATCTCCCTTCTGCCTTGGAATTTAGCATCCTCAAGGTCTGTAACTTTCGACGATCCAACACTGCATTGCGGAACCACTCGGCGATCCGCCGACTGCTCATTTTTCTTGCCAACTTGGTTCTTTCCTTCAAGGCTTGGCACTCTAGAACTTTAGGCGGTCAAGTAGCCATTCGGCGACTTGCCTAGTGGACTTGGCGATCACCAAGCTTTCTTTTCTTCATTCTTTCAGCTCGCTTTGGTCCTTTTGCAAATTATTGTCCTTTCTTTGTTCCTCAATCCATATACCTGGAAATGAAGGGTTTTACATCAGTTATTGGCACAAAATAAGAATTTGAGGATACTAAATCTATATAAATAAAGCCCTAAATGAGTCCAAATCTCAGACTCATCAAACATCAAACCTCATAGCCACATATGGCGTCACAAAAAATAAAGTAGCACCGAGATCAAGTAAAGCATAAACATCAAGTATGAAACTTTCAACATATCAGTAACCACATCGGGAGAACCCTCTTGTTCACCATGAGTCTGAAGTGCATATAATCAGTTTTGCTTCGGAGCATTGGAACCCGAACTACTAGGAGGAGCTTGCTTGCCCTCTCTTCCTTTAGCCATAAGCATCGGACAATCCCTCATTTTGTGACCACTCTTACCACAACCAAAGCAACCATATGTGCCAGATAGGCACTTACCCTTGTGCTTCCTTCCACACATAGTACAAGTAGACCTAGGCAATGAAGATCCACTACCATTAACTCCTTGATGCTTAGGGTTAGACACCCTATCTTTGTTGAACTTAGGAGGAGCATTGGAGGAATATTGATCGGAAAACCTTTGTCGGAATCTAGGACGACCTTGTCCATTGGACCTTGCATGAGAGAAATTTCCATCTCAAGTCTTAGCCCCCTTTACCTCTCTAGACTTTTCCTTATCTTTCTCCTGTTCAATTTGTTGTGCACGCACCATGAGATGAGAGGTGTCCATGTCATTAATGAGCATGGCGGTTCGGCACTCTTTAACCACCATTTTCACACTCGAAACAAACTTACTCATCTTAGCCCTTGAATCGGTAACCATAGTTGGAGCATATTTAGACAATTGTGTGAACTTTAGAGCATATTCCCTCTCACTCATACTTCCTTGTTGAAGGTTAATGAACTCAAGCACCTTGGCTTCCCTCATCTCAAGGGGAAAAACCTATCAAGAAAAGCGGCCTTAAACTTCTCCCAATTAAGAGGACCCACATCTTCCGATCTTTCATCCTTCCATTGGTTATACCATATTTGAGCCACACCTTTTAGTTCATAAGCGGTGAACTCTGCCTTTTCCACCGGCGTAACTCCCATGATCATCAGAACCTTTATAGACCTAGTCAATAAACTCTTGAGGATCTTCCTTAACCTTAGAACTATTAAACTCCAGAAGATTTATCCTAGTGAAATCCCTCACTCATGAAGCCGCCGTACCCACATTTGGGTTCACGAGAACAACTACATCCTTATTGGCTTGGGCCGTCATCGCTTGAGCCAACTCTTGAAAAGCAGCCCTAAACTCCACATTAGAAACTTGTTTGGCTAAAGGATCGACCGGAACTTAATGAGGTCGGGGAGAAGCTTCTTGTTCTACATTCTTCCAGACATTCCTTCTAGTATAAGCTCTTCATGTAGCGATATCCTGTAGAGCATCAGGTAAGGATTAGGAGAGAGACTTTATAGAGTTAAACTCTATCGCACGACTTTAGAGCAATGAAAGAAGTGGAGTTTCCTAATCATCTTGTAGCCTCTCATTCATAAATGTGGCATGTTTCATCCTTATGAACAAGACTCTATTAGCTGTGGCTTATGAGACAACCTAGGACCATTCTAAATCTTGTGCTCTGATACCAAGTTTGTCACAACCCAGGGGTACCCTTTAGATGTAACATGGCGTATAGAACCCCGAAGGACTCCATACAAGCCACTTAGCTCTCATAACATAAGAAATAGAACAATAAGAGAAACAATAGTCCAATTCCAAAACATTGTATAAAATAAAAGCAGAAGTCTAAAACACTTGTCTCATCATAGCCATGTAATACAATAGAATGAAATTGGGCCTAGCCCATACATCATGTATAAAAGAGAAATACATGAAATAAAGTGAAACAATAAAACTCCGTCCTCGAAGCATGAGGACTCACCAAAGCTTGGAAATCTCTAACTCAACCACTAGCCATGAAATTGATGACCCTGACTATCAGACCCAACATTTGGGAAAATATAGGCAAGAGTATGTGTTATTATAAAACAATGTACCAAGTATGATAGCCATGCATAAAACATTTAAATCATGCTAAGAGGGACATTTCATTTCATGACATACAATTGACCAAGCTAAAATATGTCAAAAAAGAGTTAGAAACATAAGTCATAAAATCATGGTCAATGCCAGCTAACATCATCTTTAAAACCTTTGAACTCATATGCGATACTTCTTGAAGTAACCTTAGTTCATTATTAATGTGGGGGATTAGCTTTAACGGACGTATAGACCATGTGAGCTATAAGATGATCCCCCGGTGTCTCCCACCCCAAAAAGGGTTGTCCTATTTGCCAAGGTAGAACCATGAACTTCGAGCTTAAGTGGATCCACTAGCTAATGTCTATCTAAGACAATCATCCTATGGGGGCACATAGGTAAGGGATAAATAGATTGCTTCTAGAAACCCAACCTCTACTAACGAGAGAGATTCCATCTCAATATCCTCTCGATGCTAAGAATAAATCCCACGGGATAGTCATTTCTTACTTGACCTTATTATTCCTGGAAAGGCATCCTAGGATAACTAATCCAAGCTTATTTTGTTAGGATAGCTCTTACTCTTTGATTCAATTAGGTGAGAAAGCGTTTCAACCTATGAATCATTTCTATGTGAGAAAACCTTTCACATCGAACTCTTATGTGTCCATGAGAAAATCCTTTCAATAACACATCATTATCATTGGTACTTTACTCTGAAAGCACCCCTAAAAAATTTGCATAGATTTCATAGGAAAATGCATAAGTCCATAATTTACCTCTTGAGGTTCAAAACCCATTTTCAATCATCAATACTTAGAAAACATGGGTTAGATATGGATTTCATCATAAATACATGTAAAGCTTGAAATACATGGTTAATTTCATAAAACTCTTGTTTTATACTCAAAATCCCATATCATATAATTCATAACTTGTAAACATGGGGATTACAGGGGTTCATGGGGAAATCATCACATTTCTGTCACGACTCAGTGGTACACCCTAGATGTAACATGGCATATAGCACCCGGAAGGACTCCATACAAGCCAGTTAGATCTCATAACGTAAGAAATAGAACAATAAGAGTAAAAATAAGCCAAGTCCAAAACATTTTAATAAAAGCAAAGTGGAAGTCTAATACACTTATCTCATCATAGCCATCTAATACAATAGAATAAAATTGGACCTAGCCCATACATCATGTTCAAAAGAGAAAATACATGAAATAAACTAGAAAATAAAAGTCCATCCTCGAAGAATGAGAACTAACCAAAGCTCGGAAAATCAATCAAATCACCAACTAGCCACAAAACTGAACACCCTGAATATCGAACCCTACATTTGGGAAAAATGTAGGCAACAGTATGCGTTAGTACAAAATAATGTACCAAGTATGATAGCTATGCATAAAACATTTGAAATCATTCTAAAATGGGCATTTCATTTCATGACATGCAATTGACCAAGTTAAATATCATATGAAAGAGTTAAAAAACATAAGTCATAAATCATGGTCAATGTAAACTAACTTCTTCTTTAAAGCCTTTAAATGCATTTGTGATACTCCTTGAGTAACCTTGGTTCATAATTACCTGTGGGGAAATAGCTTTAACCGACAAGAGACCATGTGAGCTATAACATGATCCCCTGGTGTCTCCCACACAGAAAAGGGTTGTTATACTTGCCTAAGGTAGAACCTCAAATTTTTAGCTTAAGTGGATCAACTAGCTAATCAACCTATGTGGGCTAAGGAGATTGCTACGAGAAACCGGACTCTACTACGTGAGGGCTCCCATCTCATGAGATTACTTTGGAAACCCCAACATTACTACATGAGAACTTCCATCTCATTGTCTGTCACGACCCAGGGGTACCCCCATAGACGTAACACGGCGTACTTGACCCCAAAGCGGTCTAATACAAGCCATTTGCATCATAACATAGGTAAAAGTAAAATAATGGAAAAATAAAAACTATTTTTAAGACCATACAATCGAAAACATTTTTCATAAGCAAACTGAAGTCTTCACTAAGTCTTTGTCTCAAACCATCTAACATAACTCTTCAATAAAACTTCTTGGGACACAACCATTACAATGTCTAAAACATAAAGAAATGACATAAAGGATATAAGGGTTTGTCCTCAAAGCTATGAGGACTCACCAATTCTTCAACTCTTCTTAATCCTTGGAAACCTAGTCTTCAAAGCAACTCAAACTCCGAAACCCTACATCTGTTTAGAATGTAGGCAATTTGCGTTAGTACAAAATGTACTAAGTATGAAAGCTAGCACAACATCATAAGAGCATCTCAAATTGGTTGGTCAACACAAGACATAAGCAAAAGAGATAAAACATAGTCACAACAATACATCAGAGTTATAGCATAGTCTCCAACATAAGCATCATATAAACACAAGTCAACATAAGACATAGTTAATGAGCATAGGAGATAATTCATAATAATCTAAACCTAATAGACACTTAGTCATCTTTACCATAGTAGCACCATTCTCAAGTAACCTCAAAAGCATACATGTGCAAAACAACAATAGCATCCCATAATACCACCCAAGCCAAGTATCCCTTTTTGGTCATGTTAATCATAGTCTATATACATTGTCAACTCTTAAGCTTCTCTATGCCGAAAGGGTATCATACTTCTAAGTAACCTAAAGACACACTTGTGCAATGCATGAAAGACATCCCATACTACCCTTCACACTAAACATAGCCTTGAAGTCATCCTAGTCATATTCACCCTATTTTGGCCTCATTATTAGCTTAACTCTCATAACTAAGGGAATCTCTCACATTTAGTCAACTATAACTAGGAAGGGCAACTCTAGCACAATCGTATCTCAAGACTTCTGTTTAGTGACCCTAAGTCATACTTGTGCAATGCATGCATAACACCCCATAATATTATACATGCTAAGTACTTACCTTTAGGTCCTCATACTAACGCTTCTTGGTTTGGAACCTAGTTCCTCTCTTTAACTTTAGAAAACTATGAGGTACTCTCTTAAGCACATCTCTGTTCATTATTAGGTTGAACCCTATGAGATATTTCCTTTAGTATGTCTAAGTTCCTTCCTCACATGGACCCTATGAGATACTATCTTAAGCATGTCTCAGTCCACTTATACTCTTGAACACTATGAGGTACCTTATTAAGTAAGTCTTATTTCAATTATGCTTTAGAACACTATGAGATGCTTCTTAAGCATGTCTTATTTAATTGGATATGGAGATTGCTACTAGGAACCTTAAATCAACTATGTGAAGGCCCCATCTCATGAGACCTAACTTTGGGAAAACCCACACTCTACTACGTAAGAGTTTCCCCTTTAACTTGGATAGTCTTCACATCAACTAGGTGTGGATATCCTTTCTTCTTGGAGTCCGGACCCTATCTTGGGTGACACTCCATCTCATTGTCAATATCCACTTGGAGCCAAGCATAAACCCCAATGTTTACTTGTTAAGCCTTGCTTAACAATCATATCTCATGGAAGGATGTCCTTGACAATCCACCCATGCTCAAGTGATTCTATCACTTTCATCTATCAAGCATACATAATATAGGTTTGTTGAGTATAGGATTTTCACCACAATTCAACGTATTACACCTCTATTCTATTTTAGACTTTACTCTCAAAGCCTTAACATCAATAGTTAATCACCTTAGCTTCACCCTAAAGCCTTAGCTACCATGATCACAACCTTACTCTCAAGGTTTCTTTCTTAATCTCTTCTTTATACCTTGATTTCAAGGTAACTTGATCATATCTCTCATTACTAGGTGATTCTTGTCATCATAAAGGTTCAATTCTAACTTTACAAGTTAAGATCAATCATATACAATAGAGTTTATTTCAATCATGATTATATGATCCTAACTTTGATCAATTGCTACACCTAACATTTAATTAGGAAGATCACCTAAGAACCTTCAACTTTGCCTCTAATGGCATAAAACCACAAAGATCACATTCATCAATTTAGATTAGTATTTACCATAGAAATCACATGAAATAATCATAATATCATTAAACAAAGCTAAATCAATCATAATTTGGTGCTATCCATTAGATTGGAATCACACCCAAGCCCTACCCACAATGCAATCACAACCCTAGCTAGAATTAGATTTTTGAGTTCACAATTGAGGGGAAACTATGGCGGATCCATCGGTGGAAGAACCCATGGATGATTAATCTTCACATACTTTCAATCAAAGCCCTAAACAAAGCTTGAATGAATTGTGAAAATCGCCCTAAGTTGCGGTCCCAACTTCCTTTCTTCTTCTTCTTCTTCTTCTAGAGAAAAGATTTCTTGGAGAGTAATTTGGGGTCTTAAGATGAATGAGCTAATGACTTAGTTTTAGGGTCTTATTTGGTATTTATAGGTGGGTTATTTAACTACCTAACCGACCCCCCTAAGCCCTTAATTAATTAACTAATTAATTCCCAAACGACCTAACTAACACTAAAACTCTAAAACCTGGCACCATCTACGGATGCCCATCCACCGACCGTGGATGGGTTGATGGTGCATGGAATGGCCTTCGTGGTTAGGAACTGAGACATGAACTTGCAGGCCCCTTTTAGGCCTTGACCCACGAACCCCCACCTACGGGGCATGGGTCAATCTACGCCCAGTAGATTGCAACCATAGTTCACTAAATTTTCCAGATTTAGGGGACTGTTTTGGGATCCTCCTCAAGGACCCCTTGGGTGGTCTTTAGGGAGTCGTACCTGGACGTTTAACCCCTAAAACCCCTATTCTAAGTATGGGAACCAATTATTTGACTTTAATCCACATACGATACTCCAAACCCCTTACGAAAGACTCTAGAACTCACTAGTTCAACTCACTAAATTCCGGGGGTTACAATATCCCCCACTTGGGAACATCCATCATCGAATGACACTTAAAGAACTTCTCAAGGTCTAAAATCTAACCTATCAGCACATTATGCATGGACTACATCTAATGCACACTATCAAGGAAGAAAAACTTCAATTCTAGGTTAAACACATTCAATGCGACACAAGGAAGTAGGAACTAATTCTACCAACCCAAAATGCACTAAACTTTATATCTACTCATTTTAAAGGAGAAACTAGCATATCCTAGATAAAACATGCTCCTCACATACTCATGGAGCCTAAATGCACATTACTTCTCAAAAATTATTTATTCATTGAGGAAATCTTTCAACTCCAACTAAGGCATGCTCATACTCAACTCATGAAATCTATATGCAAGTCTACAAATGCACTACAACATGAAAGGAAGAACAATGCATAAAAGTCATTTCCAACAAGACCTAAGCAATATCATGAACATGCATATAAGGAAATCATGGCAACACATAAAGCACACAATGACCCCACTAGATAGGAACACTATCCCCCACTTGGGAGTAAGCCTACACAAACTTTTTTAAACATTATGTATACTAAAATCAACTTCAAATCCAATCATAACAAGTCACAAAAGACAAGAAATACATAAATCTTACTGAAGCATAAAGCATATACCGGAAAGGACATGAGGTGATCACTCTTGATCTTCTCTAGATTGGAGAGAAAAAAACTTATTCTTTTTTTGAGCACTATCATCCGAACCACTAGAAGCAACTTTCTTGCCCTCTGTTCCTTTAGCCTTAAGAACCGGGCAATCTCTCATCTTGTGCCTTTCCTTACCATACCCATAGCAACCATCCATGTTGGCTAGGCATTTACCAAAATGATTTCTCCCACACTTGGTGCACAGAGTCTTGGCCGGAATACTTTGGTTTAGAATTAGACCTACCTTGCTCATCGGACTTAGCATTGGGAAAGTTCCCATCATCGGTCCTAGCTCTTTTCCCCTCCCTATTTATTTTCTTAAGCTTTTGTTCCTCAATTTGTTGAGCATGGACCATGAGACGGGAAATATTCATACTAGGGATAAGCATTGCCGAACGACATTCATTGACCACTAATTCAGACACTCCCATCACAAACTTATTCATCTTGGCCCTTGAATCCCCCACTATGGTTGAAGCATATTTGGATAGTTGGGTGAACTTAAGGGAATACTCATTCACACTCATACCCCCTTCCTTAAGATTTATGAATTCTTGCATTTTCAGCTCCCTTAACTCTAAGGGAAAGAACCTATCAAGGAATTCCCTTTTGAACTCTTCCCACTCTATAGGGCCATCTCCTATAGGTCTACTATCTTTCCATTGCTCATGCCAAATTTGTGCTACATCCCTCAATTGGTAAGCGGCTAGATTCGCTTTCTCTACCGAAGTCAAGCTCATGATGGCAAGCACCTTATACACCTCATCTACAAAACCTTGAGGATCTTCCTCCACTTTGGAGCCATAGAACTCCGGAGGGTTCATCCTCAAAAACTCTCTCACCCTAGAAGAAGCCATCCCCCTTATTGGGTTTTTCGAAGCCACCACCTCTCTATTGGCTTGCGCCATCAAGGCTTGAGCCAATAGTTGCATAGAAGCCCTAAATTCCACAAGAGTGACATTCCCAATTTGTGGGTCATTTGGAACTTGAGGAGGATCTTGTGGAGAGACTTGGTTTGGAACTTGAAGAGGAACCTCTTGCTCCCCATCACCTTCCTCAACTCTCTTAGCATTAGCCCTAGTATTTTCAATAACCTAAAAAAATCGTAGGCAAACATTAGAAGAAGGACCCACTAGAGCTAAACTTCTATGGCACGACTAAAAGAATGAAGAAGTGAGATTTCCTAAACATCCAATAGCCTCCTATTCATAAAAGTGGCACATTTTATATTTATGAACAAGACTCTACTAGATGTGGTTTGAAACAATCCTAGAACCATTCTAAACCTGCTCTGATACCAAATTTGTCACGACCCAGGGTATCCCCTAGACATAACACGACATACTCGACCCCGAAGGGGTCTAATACAAGCCCTTTGCATCATAACATAGGTAAAATAAAAGTATGGAAAAATTACAACTTCTTTAAGACCATACAATCAAAAACATTTTTCATAAGCAAACGAAAGTCTTTACTAAGTCTTTGTCTCAAACCATCTAGCATAACTCTTGAATAAAACTTCTTGGGACGCAAACCATACAATGTCTAAAACATAAATAAATGACATAAAGGAAATAAGGGTTTCTCCTCGAAGCTATGAGGACTCACCAATTCTTCAACTTTTCTTGATCCTTGGAAACCTAGTCTTTAAAGCAACTCAAACTCCGAAACCCTACATTTGATTAGAATGTAGGCAATATGTGTTAGTACAAAATGTACCAAGTATGAAAGCTAGCACAGCATCATAAGAGAATCTCAAAGTGGCTAGTCAACAAAAGACATAAGCATTAGAGATAAAACAAAGCATAGGAGATAAAACAAAGTCACAACAATGCATCATGGTCATAGCATAGTCTCCAACATAAGAATCATATAAACAGAAATCAACATAAGACATAGTTAATGAGCATAATAGATAAGTCATAATAATATAAACCTATTATACACTTAGTCATCTTTACCATAGTAGCACCATTCTCAAGCAACCTCAAAAGCATACATGTGCAAAGCAAGAATAGCATCCCATAATACCACCCAAGCCAAGTATCCCATTTTGTCATGTTAATCATAGTCTACATACATGGTCAACTCTTAAGCTTCTCTAAGCCATAAGGGTATCATACTTCTAAGTAACCTCAAGACACACGTGTGCAATGCATGAAAAGCATCCCATACTACCATTCACACTAACCATAGTCTTAAAGTCATCTTAATCATATTCACCATATTTTGGCCTCATTATTAGCTTAACTCTCATAACTAAGGGAATCTCTCACCTTAAGTCAACTCTAACTAGGAAGGGCAACTCTAGCACAATCATATTTCAAGACATCTCTTTAATGACCCTAAGTCATACTTGTATAATGCATGCATAGCACCCCATAATAATATACATGCTAAGTACTTACCTTTAGGTCCTCATACTAACGCTTCTTGGTTTGGAACCTAGTTCCTCTCTTTAACTTTAGAACACTACGAGGTACTCTCTTAAGCACATCTTAGTTCATTAGTAGGTTGAACCCTATGAGATACTTCCTTTAGTATGTCTAAGTTTGTTCCTCACATGGACCCTATGAGATACTATCTTAAGCATGTCTAAGTCCACTTATACTCTTTAACACTATGAGGTACTTTATTAAGTAAGTCTTAGTTCAATTATGCTTTAGAACACTATGAGATGCTTCTCAAGCATGTCTTAGTTCATTGGATATGGAGATTGCTACTAGGAACCTTAAATCAACTATGTGAAGGATCCCATCTCATGAGACCTCACTTTCGGAAAGCCCGCACTCTGCTAAGTAAGAGTTCCCCCTTTAACTTGGATATTCCTCACATCAACTAGGCGTGGCTCTCCTTTCTTCTTGGAGTCCGGACCCTATCTTGTGTGACACTCCATCTCACTGTCAATATCCACTTGGAGCCAAGCATACATCCCAAGTTTTACTTGTGAAGCCTTGCTTAACACTCATATCTGATGGAAGGATGTCCTTGCCAATCCACCCATGCTCAAGTGATTCTATCACTTTCATCTATCAAGCATACATAATATAGGTTAGGTGAGTATAGGGCTTTCACCACAATTCAACGTATTACACCTCTATTCTCTTTTAGACTTTACTCTCAAAGCCTTAACATCAATAGTTAATCACCTTAGCTTCACCCTAAAGCCTTAGCTATCATGATCACAACCTTACTCTCAAGGTTTCTTTCTTAATCTCTTCTTTATACCTTGATTTCAAGGTAATTTGATCACATCTCTCATTACTAGGTGATTCTAGTCTTAATTGATCATAAAGGTTCAATTCTAACTTTATAAGTCAAGATCAGTCATATACAATACAGTCTATTTCAATTCACGATTATATGATCCTAAATTTGATCAATTGCTACACCTAACATTGAATTAGGAAGATCACCTAAGAACCTTCAACCCACAAAGATCACATTCATCAATTTAGATTAGGGTTTACCTTAGAAATCACATGAAATAATCATAATATCATTAAACAAAGCTAAATCGATTATAATTGGGTGCTATCCATTAGATTGGAATCACACCCAAGCCCTACCTACAATGCAATCACAACCCTAGCTAGAATTGGGTTTTTGAGTTCACAATTGAGGGGAAACTATGGGGGCTCCATCGGTGGACAAACCCGTGGATGATTAATCTTCACATACTTTCAGTCAAAGCCCTAAACAAAGCTTGAATCAATGGTAAAAATCGCCCTAAGTTGCGGCCCCAACTTCCTTTCTTCTTCTTCTTCTTCTTCTTCTTCTTCTTCTTCTAGAGAGAGGACTTTTTGGAGAGTAATTTGGGGTCTTAAGATGAATGAGCTAATGACTTAGTTTTAGGGTCTTATTAGGTATTTATAAGTGATTATTTAACTACATAACCGACCCCCTAAGCCCTTAATTAATTAAATAATTAATTCCCAAACCCCTTAACTAAAATTAAAACTCTAAAAACTGGCACCATCTACGGATTCCCATCCACGGACTGTGGATATGTTGACGGGGCGTGTAATGGCCTTCGTGGTTAGGGATTGAGACATGAAATTGCAGGCCTTGACCCACGAACCCCCACATATGGGGCGTGGGTCAATCTACACCCAGTAGATTGCAACCGTAGTTCACTAAATTTTCCAGATTTAGGGGACTGTTTTGGGGTTCTCCTCAAGGACCCCTTGGGTGGTCCTTGGGGAGTCATACCTGGACGTTTAACCCCTAAAACCCCTACTTTAAGTATGCAAACAAATTCTTTGATTTTAATGCTCATACGACACTCCAAACCTCTTAAGAAAGACTCTAGAACTAATTAGTTCAACTCACTAAATTCTGGGGTGTTACATATTCAATATTCACTCGGTGATAAGCATAAATTCCCATGGAATAGTCATTTCTTACTTGACTACAATACTCATGAAAACCTATCTCATCCATGATCACTTTTAATCTCTGATTCAATTAGGTGAGAAAGCCTTTCAACCTAAGAATCCTTACTATGTCAGAAAACCTTTCACATTTTACTCTTATGTGTACATGATAAAACCTTTAAATAACACATCATGATCATCATCATTGGTACATTACTCTCAAAGAACCCTTAAAACATTTGCATAGAATTCATAAGAAAATGCATAAGTCCATAATTCACCTCCTTGAAGTCAAAACCCACTTTCAATCATCAACTCTTAGAAATCATGGGTTAGATATAGATTTCATCATAAATTCATGTAAAACTAGTAATACATGCTTAATTTTATAAAACTATTCTTTGAAGATAAAAATCCCACAACATATAGTTCATAACTTGAAAACATGGGGATTACATGGGTTCATGGGGGTAATCATCATATAAATCATTGTAATTCATCAATTCATGCATAGAACATCATAATTCAATCACTTAAATCAACAATTTAGAGAATCCATGATAATTGGATAATACCCTAACTCAATTGGGGAATTCTAATCTTTGAAATTGAGGAATTTGGGAACTCCATGGATGAAAGAAATCCATGGATGAAAAATATCATACCTTGACTCCAAATGCTAGCCTTCAATACAGGAATTGGACCCTTATCTTGAAACCCTAGGTTGAATCTTCTTCTTCTTCTTCAACTTTCTAGAGAGAGAAATATTTTTGAGAGGAAGATCTTTGATTTTCTTTTGGGTTTTTAAAATAATGACTTGAATGGGTGAGTTTTTCTTTTGGGTTTTTAAAATAATGACTTGAATGGGTGAGTTTTAGAGTAAAAATGACTTATATAGGGGTCCTAGGCTTAGCCAAAATGACATAGCTTTAGTCTAATTAAAACCGGAAAATACCATTTAACCCTCAACTTATAATGGTCTGCATCACGACCACATGAGGTCCCACGAGCCGTGGTGCGCTCTGCGGTCCTTGGCCAATAGCTAGGAAGCCCCTCTCTTAACACCTATAAATCTAAGACATCACCAGGATACCTCCCACGGCCGTGGTGGCCTTCACGAGCCATCAAGTGGCTCGTGGGGAGGGTCCTAATTTGGGGCAACTTGACATAGCCAGTGCCTCACCTCCATGAGTGGCACCACGATCCGTTGTGACCACCACGAGCCGTCAAGGCTCTCGTGTGGATGAGGTTGTTTTGGGCACCCTTAGGGTAGCTACTACCTCACCATCACGAGCCACACCACAAGCCGTGGTGGTGGTTGTGGGAAGGTTGGAAGAGTGGGTTGCCCTAGCCCTCTTCCTTGGCTCTTGCCCTCTTCCTTGGCTTTAGCCCTCATACTTAGCCTTAGTTTAGTCTACTAGATTCTGAGGTGTTACATTATCGACCCCTTGGGAACATTCGTCCTCTAATGATGTTTATTGAAACCTTACGGAAGTAAAGACTCAATACTAGCATCCCATCATGCATGCATCTCATCTAAATGCACACAACCAAGGAGGAACTTCATCTCCAAGCTAAACATAGTCAATGCATCACAAGGAAGTAGGAACTACATCTAACAACCCATTATTATGCATGAAATTTCAACATTTCTCATGTTTAAGGAGGAACTACCTTCTCCAAGCTAAAAGCATGCTCAACACAATCTCATGGAGACTATATGCAATTTACTCTAAAAAAGAATAGCTAAAGCATGGTCATCAATTCATCTCATGAAGTCTATTGGCAACTCATATTCAATGCACACAACATGAGAAAATTCAATCATATAAACTCATTTTCTTTCAAAACACAAGTTTTCATGAACATGCATTACATAAGGAAATCATGGAAACACATAAAAACACATGACTCCCAAAACATTAACAACTCAAGAGGAACTCATTACCTCAAGCTAGAATAGGAGTAGAAGGAAAAAGATGAGGATATAGGGACATCATATTGGCCTCGACTTCCCAAGTAGTACCCTCAACTAAGTTATTCCTCCACAACCCTTTTACGGAAGCTACTTCTTTATTTCTTAACTTCTTCACTTACCGGTCTAAAATCTCAATCGAAACTTCTTCATATGAAATATTTTCATCAACTCCCAACCCTTCTAAGGGAACTATGGATGTCAGATCTCCAACACACTTCTTAAGCATAGAGACATGGAAACCGGATGCACCGATGCCAACTCATTAGGCAAATCAAGTTCATAACCAACCTTACCAACATGTCTCAAAATCTCATATGGGCCTACAAAACGGGGACTAAGCTTCCCTTTCTTACCAAACCTCATTACACCCTTCATAGGTGAAATTTTCAAGTAAACCCAATCATGAACCTCAAATTCAAGAACCCTTCTTATAACATCAGCATATGACTTGTCGACTTTGAGTCGTTTTAAACTTTTTCCTTAGAAGTCAAACTTTCTCCATGGCCTCTTTTACCAATTCGGGACTTATTAGGGAAACTTCACCCACCTCAAACCAACCTATGGGTGATCTACACCTCCTACCATATAAGGCCTCTAATTGAGCCATATCGATACTCGAGTGATAGCTAATATTATAAGCAAACTCAATCAATGGCAAGGGTCATCTCAATTACCCTTTAAATCAATCATACAAGCCCGTAACATATCTAAGTATACCATCTCCCCCTTGCAAGAAAGCCTCAACAGACTTTCCAAGTACCGCTTCTTTCCATTATACTAAGGTCAGGTCAAGACATTACTTAGCTTTTACTTCTAATACAAAAGACAATTCGGAACCATCTTAAACCATAACACTACCCTTGGTAGGGACTACTACTAAGCATATTCAGGTATTTTCTAAACACCCTATTCATCTAATCCATAAATATTGTCGGAACATTAGTAAGACCAAATGACATCACTAATTCTCATAATGACCATACTGGATTCTAAAAGCCATTTTCAGAATATCATCATCTTTCAACCTCATTTGGTGCTAACCCGACCTAAGGTCAATCTTAGAAAGGTAACTAGCTCCTTGTAGTTGGTCAACACTAGAATCTATTTCCCTCACCCTTACTAGGTGATACATGCAACCCTTAAAAGTCATCTTCTTAGCCTTAAGAAAAGAAATAACCCAAATTTTTGGCATAGATTTTCCCCCTTTCCACTATTGGATAGGCTCATTTGGGAACTAAAATTTGATTTCACAAGTTCTACAATTAATAGGAGCATAACAAGAGTGCAACCTACCCATCCTAAGGATGACATCAAAACCTAGCATATTTAGCTCTACCAAATTGACCAAGAGTAACTCTATGGGATAAGGAGACGGGACATCTTCTATAGACCATCTCTGCCATCCCAGAATCACCAACAAGGATAGAGACAAAAAAGGGATCTAATAACACATCAGGGAGCACATCAAATCTCATCTCCACATATGGCGTCACAAAAGACAAAGTAGCATCGGGATCAAGAAAAGCATATACATCTATTTGGAAAACTTTTAACATACCAGTGACCACGTCCAGAGAACTCTCTTGTTCACCTCGAGTCTGGAGAGCATACAATCTATCTTGTTTGGGAGCACTAATACCCAAACCACTAGGAGGAGCTTACTTACCCTCTCTTCTCTTAGCCGTAATCATTGAACAATCCCTTATTTTTTGACCAGTTTCACCACAACTGAAGAAACCCTTTATGCCGGCTAGACACTTACCCTCGTGCCTACTTCCATACCTAGCACAAGTAGGAAATAGGGATCCACTACTAATTCCTTGCGGTTTAGGGTTAGACGCCCTATATTCATTATACCTAGGAGTATTGGAGGAACCTTACCCAAAAAACTTTTGTCAAAACTTAAGACGACCATGTCCATCAAACCTAGCATAAGAGAAATTACAATCCTCGGTTTGAGACCTTTTTGTATCCCTAGACCTCTCTTTAAGTTTCGCCTCTTCAATATGTTAGGCATAAATCATAAGACGGGAAATATCCATGTTAGGAGCAAGCATAGTCGTATGACACTCTTTCACTACCAAGTCGGATACACCCAAAATGAACGTGTTCATCCTTGCCATAGAATCGACAACTATCGAAGGAGCATATTTCGACAATTGAGTAAACCTCAAAGCATATTCCTTCACACTCATATTCCCTTGTTAAATATTAATAAACTCAAGAACTTTAGCCTCTCTCATCTCAAAAGGAAAGAACCTATCAAGAAAAACAACCTTAAACTTCTCCCAATCAAGAGGACCCGCATCTTCCGATCTTGCTTCCTCCCCTTAGTTGATCCAACTTTGAGCAGCACCCATTAGTTGATAAGCGGCTAATTCCGCATTTTTCTCCGGAGTCACTCCCATAATAGTGTACACCTTGTCAACCTCATCAATGAACTCTTGAGGACCTTCCTCAACCTTAGAACCATATATTTCTCAAGGATTCATCCTAGTAAAGTTCCTCGCTGTAAATGCCGTCGTACCCACATTTGGGTTCACGAAGTTCACAACTTCCCTATTGGCTTGGGCCGTCATAGATTGAGCCAAACTTGAAAATCAGTCCTAACCTCCGAATTAGTCACATTCTTGGCCACAAGGTTGACCGGAGCTTAAGGGGATTGGGGAAGAGCTTCTTGATCAACATTGTCTCCCATATTCCCTTTAGTGAAAGCTCCTTGGGATCTATATCCTGAAGAACATAGGATAGGGATTAGGAGAGAGACCCGGTAGAGTTAAACTCCTATCGCATGACTTTAGAGTAATGAAAGAAGTGGAGTTTACTTATCATCTTGTAGCCTCTCATTTATAAATGTGGCGTGTTTCACACTCATGAACAAGACTTTACTAGACGTAGCTTATGAGAGATCCTAGGACCATTCTAAACCTTGTGCTCTGATTACCAAGTTTGTCACGACCCAGGGGAACACCCTAGATGTAACATGTCGTACAGAACTCCGAAGGATTCCATACAAACTACTTAGCTCTCATAACATAAGAAATATAAAAATAAGAGTAAAAATAGTTCAAGTCCAAAACACTTTTATAAAGCAAATCGCAAGTCTAATATATTTGTCTCATCATAGCCATCTAATACAATAGAATGAAATTGGGCCTCGCCCATACATCATGTTCAAAATAGAAAATACATGAAAGAAACTAGACAATAAGAGTCCATCCTCGAAGCATGAGGACTGACCAAAGTTCGGGAATCAATCAAATCACCAACTTATAGCTAAGAAATTGAACACCCTAAATATCGGACCCTACATTTGGGAAAAATGTAGGCAAGAATATGCGTTAGTACAAAACATTGTACCAAGTATGAAAGCCATGCATAAAACATTTGAAATCATGCTAAAAGGGACATCATGACATGCAATTGACCAAGTTAAACATCATATGAAAGAGTTATAAAACATAAGTGATAAATCATGGTCAATGCAAATTAACTTCTTCTTTAAATCCTTTAAATTCATATGTGATACCCCTTGAGTAACTTTGGTTCATTATTACTTATGGGGAAATAGCCTTACCCGACAAGAGACCATGTGAGCTATAACATGATCTCCCGGTGTCTCCCACACCGAAAAGGGTTGTTCTAGGAGGGTCCTGCTACGCTAATTCTCATTCTTTAGGAGGGTCCTGCTACTCTAATTCTCATTGTTTAAGAGGGTCCTACTACGCTAATTCCCATTGTTTAGGAGGGTCTTACTACACTAATTCTCATTGTTTAGGAGGGTCCTGCTACTTTAATTCTCATTGTTTAGGAGGGTCCTGCTACGCTAATTTTCATGGTTTATGAGGGTCCTGCTACTCTATTTCTCATTGTTTAGGAGGGTCCTGCTATACTAATTCTCATTATTTAGGAGGCTCCTGCTGCGCTAATTCCCATTGTTTAGGAGGGTCCTGCTACACTAATTCTCATTGTTTATGAGGGTCTTGCTATGCTAATTCCCATTGTTTAGGAGGGTCCTGCTATGCTAATTCCCATTGTTTAGGAGGGTCCTGCTACTCTAATTCTCATTGTTTAGGAGGGTTCTGCTACTCTAATTCCCATTGTTTAGGAGGGTCCTGCTACACTAATTCCTAGTGTTTAGGAGGGTCCTACTACTCTAATTCCCATTGTTTAGGAGGGTCCTACTACTCTAGTTCCCATTGTTTATGAGGGTCCTGCTACACTAATTCTCATTGTTTAGGAGGGTCCTGCTAAACTAAATCATCAAATACAATTACCATAACATTTTTTTTTAAAAAAAAATAGTTTTTTAAATTTTTTTAGATTAGAAAATGTTTATCCTAAATGAAAAATAACTGCCTCAAACTAGAAAGTGTTTATTCTAGGATAGAGAAAATAAATAAATAAATAAAATAATAATAGTAATAACGATCTAGGACAAGGAAGTGTTTATCCTAGGAGAAAATGAGAAATAAATGTCTCAATCTAGGAAATGTTTATCCTAGGAGAAAAAATGCATGTAATTTTTTTATTTTATTTTTGAAATAATGTTCACAAATTTGAATCTTCAATTTTTATTTTTATTTATTTTTAATGGCAGTCGATTTGTGGCATTGGCTTTGAGGATAGTTTCTCCTATTGTTGCCATGCTTGAAGCTAATTTTAGCTTTGAGATAAACTGCTTTCGTTTGCTAGTCAACTCACCTTGATAATCTTGAAAACATCTCTAGTTGTTCAGAACTTCCAACTTCATACTTGTTATATTGTTTCCGCCCTCCAACAATCATTGAATCTTGTATTCATATAAATTCTCAAATTTTGTTAATTATTGGCAAGTTACTATGCATATCAATATTTCTTTAATCATGTCACCTTTGAGGTGCTGACCAAACTTTGCTTTGTATAATTGAAAAGATGGTAGCAATTTTGAAATCATTTTCTGCTTGCTTTAATGAAGACTAACCCAAGGAAAAAAGTGAAACCGAATTGAGCAATACAAAATAAGATGAAGGAAAGTAAAAAATAAAAATTGACCCTTTAAGAGAAAAAAAATGAAAATAAAAAGAGACTCCTTTGAGAGTGATGGTCAATTCTAATGATCTTGGCATGCATGTGAGATTAAATGGCTTGATTTGTCCAATCAATCTAAACTTTATCTTTGTCAAACTTTCAACCTTCTGAAGTCGGAATTTTATAATCCAACTTTTGCACTAGATTCATACCTCACATTCGACTTATGCTGTCTCGAAAAGTTTTTCACCAATAACCTCTCTCATTTTGTATGTCTCTCACTCACATCGTCTTATAGTGCCCCAAGGGTTTTAACCAATAAGACTCTCATTTTTCACTTTCTCTCAACACAAATGATGCCTTATAGTGCTTTCAAAAAATTTCATCGATAAGATTCCTTCTTTTTTCGCTCCTTATGCGAGGGACATGACATTTTTCCTTATATGATAATCAACACTGAATGCTTACTTAACTTGTCATTGTTAAAAATTGATCAGAAGGTCTTTATTTGGATTGTAACGTGGCTTTTGGACAAGGTTACAACGAAAGGGTGAAAGCTCAAATATAATACTTATAAGATGATTAAGACTTATGACTTTTGGAATCGACTCTATTTTACAAAAATAAACAAATAAACAAAATAAAATAATAATAATAATAATAATTAATATTATTATTATTTTTGCCCCAGTTTTTGTGATGAGGATCTTAGAGACTTTTTTCTTGGTTGGACCGAACCTCAGAATAAGGCTGCCTACGTATCTTGTCAAAGCAAGAATCAGGTCAACGTAGTCCAGGAAGTTTGTTCTTTTGTTGTTATTGATTTTTTTCAACCCTTTTTTTTCACTTTTTTTCCTTGACTCTTTTTTGTGACTTCTATTTTTATTTTTTATTTTTTATTTTTTATATTTTATTTGAAGTTGTGACTCTTTTTTTCTTTTTTGAATTTGTGACTCTTTTTTCTTTTTCTTTTTGACTGTATTTTGATCCCAAAAGGGGGGGTATGAAAGAGAATAAATTTAAGTCTCAAAAGGGGTAGAAAAGGAATACACAGTGTTTGGATAGTAGAATGAAATGCCTTCATCATATCAATTATTAATAATGACAAATACAAGCATGCCCTTTAAGATGTGAAGTGAAAATCATACATTATCTCTTTGCAACGTATCCATTGATGGATATGTATATCAGCTTGAAATCTCCATTTGAGTAATACCTTCTTGAAAAAAAATAACATACGTCAATTTAAATGAAACTTATTCTTTTAACCATTTTCGATACTAAATGACATATCAAGGTGTTTAAGTCATTTATTCATTTCCTCGAATGTATTTATTTTTTGACTTCTATGGTGTACTCATTTCAAGGCTAGATATAATCTTAAGATCTTACCAAATCCTCTTGCATATCATGTCACAAAAATTGAATTGAAAAGAAATGTATATGTGGAAAGCCAAATAAAATGGGTCACTTTGACACAGAATAAAGATTATATTAAATAAAAATACTTGATAACAAGACAACAAACTAAATTTTCAATTACAACTCTATAATAACCCAAACTACGATAAGACTCAACAAACAAACACATAAGAGAAATGATAGAAAGGTCTGACTTACTAAAATAAAAATAAAAGAAAGAATTACATAGCAGAAATGATGACAAAATAAACTATCCATACACTCTTTTTGAGATAAAAGAAGAGTGTATCCCAATCACCAAGCTTGACTTCTCAGCCACTACTTTGCACACTAGCCTTCATAAAAGCTCCAACAATTTCAATTGTCTTTTCCTAAGAATTAAGAGAATTGTCATATTCTTTGTCATCACATATCAGCTCAATGAAGTGTACATCATTATGCGCCGCTAGAGGATTCTTAGTAACATTTGGGGGATCATCATTTTGAACCACAATCATCTTTGTTTGAATCATCTCTTCCACCTTTCTTCTTAAATTTCGACAATTTTCAGTACTGTGCCCTGGAGCATCAGAATGGTATGCACACCGTATTGTAGGATTGAAACCTTTTGCATGTGGATCCACGTAATTTTGACGAATTGACTCTATCATATTCAAACGTCTCAATTTCTCAAATACACTTGTGTAAGACTCTCCAATTGGTGTGAAATTGTTCATAGGTATTTGAACTCCCTCAAATCCCTGTCTTAGACGGGGATTCTAAGGTGCTCGAAAATTTTGAGAAGAAGGACGAACATTTTGATTTGTTGGTGCTCTCCATTGAGGATAGTTTGGTGGATGTGCATATGGTTGTGCACCATAGACTGCATATTGAGGTGGGACAATAGAGTATTGTGTATCTTGCATGGGGAGATAGTGATGAAATTGAGGTGGTGCATATTGATAAACTGGACCCCTTGGACCTTTTTGTGTGTCTGACACAACATTTACTACATCCTCCTTCATTTTCTTTCCCCCAAGATTTCCTGATCCATTTTTAATCACCTATGTTGTAGCTTTCAAGGCAACTTGACTTACAATTTTTCTAGACTTGATGCCATTTTCTACCATTTCACCAATCTTAATAACTTCAGCAAATGTTTTTCCTACAACGGAAAGTAAATAATGAAAGTATTCTGGTTCCTACGTTTGAAGGAAAACATCAATCATTTTAGACTCTTTCATTGGCGGCTTAACCCTAGCAGCTTGCTCCCTCCACCTAATAGCATATTCACGAAATTTTTGGTGGTCTTATTCCTCATGTTGACAAGTGAAGTACGATCTGGAACTATGTCAATGTTATATTGAAATTTTTGAATAAAGCATCGAGCCAAATCATCCCATGTATGCTAGGTAGAAGTATCTTGATCTATGAACCATTCTGAGGCAATTCTCATCAAATTTTCCCTAAAATAAGCCATGAGCAATTCTTCTCTGCTTCTAGCCCCTCTCAGTTGATTACAATATCTCTTTAAATGAGCTACAGGATCTCCATGTCCATCATATTTTTTGAACTTTGGAGTTTTAAAACCGATGGGTAGATGAACGTGGGGAAACATGCACAAATCATTGAATGAAACACTTTTGTGACCTCCCAATCCTTGCATATCTCTTACACTCTGTTCCAAACTCTTCATTTTTCTAGCCATTTCTTCATGTTCCTCGTTCTTAACAGTTTTTTCAGCCTCAACATAGGAACTATACTGATGAGTGTGAGGGTAAGAGCTTGGAATTTTAAAAGTCAATTCAGGAGTATAATCTCGATCATATTGAACTTTGGGTGGAAGATCGTTGTTGGATTTTGGCTCCATTATAGGTTGTTGAACGACATTAGTCGGCACAGTTGGAATGAATAGTGGATTACTTGTCATAGGCGTACTCAAAGGGCGCACCATAGAAGTTCTAGCTACGTTGAATGCGGGACCGAATCCAGGTGGATATATTGGATCACTTATCGATACTTGGACAGGGGGTGACATATTTGTATTTAGATAGTCACGGATTGAAGGAGGTGGAGCTTGTCTACTCATCCAAGCTTCGTACATCTCCGTCATTTGTTGTCTTAGTATCCTTATCTCTTCGGCTGACACTGTTTCTTGTGACATCATCTGGTTCTGGACCTCATCATTGTCCGACTCATTTCCATCTTTGTGAGTCATTTTCTTTTTTCCTTTTGACCTTGTATTGTAGGGATGTGATGCCAGCTTAACCACAAATTAACCATCTTAATTTAACTGTGCATGGATAATAATGCTTGTTAGGGTTAGACCTTCTTCAGTTATAAATTGTTTTTTTTTTTAAAATGATTTAATAATGCATTCATCAAATGCATTTGAGATTGCGTACGTAACACGCTTGCGAACATGACTAAGATCTTTGCATATTTTTTCAAAAACTCAATAACTAAGCTTTTCTTTTTTAGAGCTTTGAGATAAAATCCTTTAGTTTTTTTTTATTTGAATTATTAAAAGAAAATTAATAAAAACTTCTTTTTGATAAAGATTAAAGCTTATTGTTTTTCATTTATTTTTTTTGAATTTTTGAAAAAAGATTTTTTTTTTTTTAATAAAGATCATCGAACCCAAAGAGGGTTGCCTACGTATCTCATTTAGGTGAGAATCAGGTGTGCGTAGTTTGTCCAGTTTGGACAGTTAAAAATTTTAAGATATTAAAACTTCTTCTTTTTTTTTTTTTTTGACAAATGTAACTTTTCAAAATATTATGAAAGTAAAATATTTTGAATTTTCTTTTTACAAACTTTATGAAAAAAATCAAAATAAAAATGTTATTATTCTTTTCATTAAGTAATGCAAAAATTTTATTATTTTATTTTAAGAAATGTATAATAACTTCTAAAAGAAGAAATATTTTCATGTTTTCTCCTTCTTTTTTTTTAAAAAAAATAAGATCAAAAGATAAATTTTTTTCATTGCATTAGTCATACTAAAATGCGTCAACTTATAGAGATTTTCAAATAAATGCATTTTCATGTAGCACATAAAATGAGCTAAGTGGTCAAGTAAGAGAGGGATACTTGTCCTGGACGGACCCAACTCTTGTTTTGAGGCTCATTAAGTTACATGAAAATGATGCAAATAGTCGGAGTCTTCTAGGGATAATCATGTCTATGTTCTAGTTTTACTGGGTTCAAACCTGAATAAGATAGGTATCTAGACTGGCTTACCCGAGTAGACAACTCAAGCCAGGGAGGGGTTACTTATTGGTAGCAGCGCTATTCCGACTTCATTGCTGGTCCAACCCGCCTAACATATGTGACTAAATATCCTTCACTGGGTGTCAAGACACTCCAGCTTTATCTCAAGGAAAAATAGGATGCATAAATGCATTCCTGTGAACGTGTGTTATGTGTATTCAAAATACTCATAAGGTGTGCGTGAGAGAAAATAATTTAGTATAGTTCAACAATAAAAATATAAAAAGCAATAAATGAGTAGCAAGTAGCACATTAGGCCATCAAACACAATATATCCAATAAATAAAATAATAAAATCAAGTAAAAGTCAATATAAAAAGCTCGAATTCTGGTTAGTCCCAAGCGGAGTCGCCAGAGATGTCACACCCCTTTTGGCGACAAGCGGTAAGGGCTTTTCCAATTTCAGTGACGTTATAGATTTAGGGATTATTTTATTATTTCAGAGTCGCCACTTGGAATTGAGTTATGGTGTTCCAAGTCACCTTTTTGTTTAATCCCTAATCAAAAGGAAATGACTCTTTATTTTTGTCTGCGAACCAGAAATTCGGATAAGGAATTCTGTTGACCGAGGGGAAGGTATTAGGCATCCCTCGAGTCCCGTGGTTCTAGCACGATCACTTTTATTGACTTATACCTACTTTTAATTATTTGTGGACATATTTTATATGCTATAGTTTCGCTCATATTTTTTATTGTTGAACTTTTATTTGGTCTTGACCTAGATGCGTAACCACATTCTTGGTCTTGACATTTAGAGACATAACTGTCTTCTTTGCATCACACTTAATAATCTTATTTTTTATAAGTCTCTACTTTAGATTAATAAAATTTAATTATATTATTGGACAAGGTGCATCACTGCATCCTTGATTATTTTTTTTATGTCTCAAAAAAGATGCGCAACCGCATTCTTAATCGAAACAAATAATTTTAACGTACCTAAAATTTTGTCTAATGTTAAAAGAAAATACTTAGTCTTTATAAAGAAAAATCAAATAAAATAAAATACTAAAATTCTAAGATAAAATTTTGGATCATATTCATATCTTTTTATTTTATATTTTAATATTTTTATTACTCTTAAAACTAACATCAAAATTAAGTATACATTTTCTAATCAAACAAAACAATAACGAATTGTAAAACATAAAACTCATTTTTTGTTTGATAAAATAAAATAACAATAATTTATTTATGTATTTATTTTTTAGCCTAACTATACCTACTTTATCATTATTATCTAATTCAAGACAAGAACAATGTTATGACCCGTTCATTTTTAAGAGATCACAACTAACAAATAAAAATTAATAAATAAATAAAATAAAATCATCAATTAAAGCTACCTTCATTCATGAAATAGAGATATAACAACTAACAAATGAATCATTTCAATCAAATTCATGAATGAAACAAAAATATAATAAAACTTGTCATAAAATTACATCAAATACCATGAATAAATTAAAGAGATAAGGCAAAGTTGAACCTTAAATAAAGAGAATAAGTACCGCAAAATCTTGATCGAACCTCGATTAGAACACCCACGAAACTTTGTTATTTTTGGTGTGGGTGTGGGTTGTATTTTGCTTCCGTGTGTTGTAGTAATTGCAAGGAAATTAAAATATTTGGTTGCTCTTTTTCTCCCTTTTTTGGCGTGTCTTTCTGGACGATTTTTTTTGTTTTCTCCGTGTGTGTGTGGTGTTGTTTTTGGAGTATTATGTTTTGGTTTGTGGGATTTTTGGGTTGCTGAAAATTTTTCTGCTTTTTTTTTTGGAGTTCGTAGGTAGTATATGTAGTAGTGTATGTGTGTTATATGTTTTTGATCTCCTTTTTTTCTTTTTCTTTTTTTTTTTTGATCGTTCTCTGTCTCTGTATGTTGTTTGCTGATTTTTATTTTTTCCTGTAAGTGTGATCTTCCCGTGTGTATGTGTATGTAGTAGTGTATATAATGTAATGTTGGAGATGGGGGAAGTGGGGTTTGTGGGTGTGTTTAGGATAGAGGGGGTATGCCGGTGGGGTTGAGTGGGAGAAAATGGGTTAGTTTTAGGCTTTTTTATATTTTATTATTATAATATAATATAATAAATATTATTTAGTTATTTTTGTTTAACTAACAAAAATTGAGTAGCAAACAATAAATTATAAATAAGAAATACTAGTTTATTTATTAAACTAAAATAAAAATAAAATATATCTTTTTTTTGTTATTTTTAAATCTTTTAAAATAAATTCATTAAAATATTTAATTTAGACATAAAATAAACATTTAAGTAATAAAAAAAAAAAGTGTAAAACTTTATGTTCGGTCAAAAATTACGTGTCTACATAGACTATAAATTATTATTTTTACCTTAATGAAATAATTTATAGTTACACAAATATTTAAAATTTATTTATAAATTTCTAAGGTGTTCTAATTAGGATGAGGGAGTAATATTTTTCTTCTTCCAACTAGTTCTTTCTAGCTCCACTCTTTCGTCCAAATTTCTGAAACTCGACAGTGAGTTTCTCTTACTCTTTGTTCTATTATATAAATCATTTGGATGCATATGAAAAAAAAAATATTAAATTGTGATTTAAATCTTTTTGAAAGTTTTAGCTTATAAAATAAAATGTGTGTATCAATAAATAATAACATGAAAATCATACTGAAATAACATTTGATATTTATTTGGCATTTTTAGATTGTCACTTGGTGTGAGCTAAACCACTAAGCAGCTCACGTTGAACTGCAGTCTGGAGACTCATCAGGTACTAAGATAACTCAATTGTCACTTGTCCCTCGGACTATAACTGATGTTTTCCAAATATTAAAAAATAGAAATACTTTAGTAATATGCAAATAAAATGGTGTAGAAAAATAAGGGTGAGTATAGATGAAATAGTCTATGAATTAATTATGGTATTATTTAGTATTATGTTTGGTAGAAATTTTGTGCCTATGTATAATAAGTCCATAGATTAGTTATACACCCTACACGGTATTATAAGATATAGGGAAAAAGGTCATGATATACCGCTGAACTATGTCATTAAGAGTTGATATGCCTCTCATTACAAAAGTGGCTCATATATGCCCCTACTGTTACAAAATTGGCACACATAAGCCCCGCACCTTTAGAAAAGTTGCTCACATATACCCCTGCCATTACAAAGGTGATAAAATTAATTTGATTTTTTTTAATAATTAAAAAAATTATGTATTTGATATTTTTCAAACATAAATTATTTTTAACTTCTTTGATTATTATGATTTGAGTTTCTTATTTTTATTCCAATTTCTCTTTCATTCTTTAGTGTAAAACAAGAGAAAAAAAAGAAAAAAAAATGTAAATTAAAAAAAAAGGAGAAAAAAGAATTAAAACTACATTTTTTGCTATTGTAATTAATTTAGTATTTATATATGTAATTTTTTAGGATATTTATAGTAAAGATTATAGGAAAATAAGTGAAAAGAATAAATTTGACCATCAAAATAATATATTCAAATTATCCATTGAATTAAAAAGGTAAGAAATCAATGTGAGCAAGATAAAATATATCCCTATATGGATTATCATTTTAAATAAAAAATTAATAAAAATTAATTTAAAATTCTTTCCTTCAATTTCGTTAGAGGAAAAGGGTATATGTGAGCCATTTGTGTAACAATAGGAATATAAATAAGCCGCTTTCAGAACGAGGGGTATATGTGCTCTAAATTACAAAGTTAAAGGGTATATCCGACTTTTTTCCCTAAGATGTATAACTAATTCCTTTCATTTAGTAGTATTAAAAATAAAAAGGATTTAATATGTCACGACCTGAGCCTAAACAAGGACGTGACCGACACTTGAGAACCATTGTTGACCCTCAAGCAAACCCTCATCATGGCTGACTACAAGCGGAACACTAACTCAAGCATACATAAGCATCAAATTGAAATAAACGTTTTAAAAAGTAGTTTACTGAATCTCAAAACTTCGCTAAATATACTGAGTATGAAACATAAGTTTTAAATAAAATATCTGAAATTGAAAGACTCTCCAAAACTCTCTATCTATGAAGCCTTTATTGTATAAAATGAGTGTCGGGACAAGACCCACGACACCTCAAAACTACTAACTGGAAAGTTTTTATGAAGTCCTCCGGAATACAAAAAGGCTCACCAAAGCTAACTAGAGTGTAGAGTGATCTCAACAAAGTGTCTGTTGATAATCATGACCACCTGTATCTCTATCATAAACGGATGCATGTCGAATGACATCAGTACAAGGAATGTACGAGTATGTAATATGGCTAAGTAAACAAATAACTAAACTGAATGACTGAAAGCAACTCAAGTGAATCAATACATGAACATGAAGTGAAAACCGTTTAAGCTTTACAATAACATATGCAGTAAAAGCAATATGAAAATAGTATATTTTAATTTGTTGGGAGTTTCTCTAACCGACAATCATTACCATGAGCCGAGCAATGATACAACGTCCCGCCGCACAATGCAAGGGCCCATCCTATACCTTGCCGGGGGTATAGGATGATATCGTGACTATGGATCCATCTAATTGGCCTTCTCATAGATAGTGAGGAGTCGCATTAAGAATCAATGCTATCATATCCTACGTTGGCTACCTAGGTTTGTGTGACTTCAAAATCATAAAAGACTCTAACCAAACTCGGTGCTTGATACTACTCCCAAATTAATTAACATAACTTTGTGCTCAATTCACAAGTACAAAGAATGGACTTCTTACATTACTTGAAATACTCTTTAAAACATTAGACATGTTTACCTTCTTGAAAACATGCATTTATGAACTTATCTTTCAAGTCTAATAATCAACATAGATACATAAATATATGTATATGTATATATATATATATATCAAATAACATTAGCAACTCTTAAGTCTTTATGAAATAGAACCTTTAAACTTTTTCTCAAAACTCAGTTTGAAACACAATGATTGGCTTCCAAAGACTCTCAAGAGTTATACCTCAATTGGTAGGATTCATGCGGAATTATGGAAATTAACCACTCAACTTGAGGACCTCAATAACCATATATAAACTCATGAATACAACTTGATACATATTTATTTATAGATTGTACGGGCTCATGTCCATCAAAGTTAGCTACTGTTTTACGAGACCCACAATGTGATAGCTTCTAATTTTAGTTTATCATGAATTATATTGTAGATTAACACCTAAAAGGGAGGCTTAATCGTGATAGTTGTATTGGTCAGAGAATAAGGTATGTAAGGCTAACCGATTTTGTATCCCTTGGCATGATATCTGATATTTGCAATTAATATCAACAAAGTAATTTTCTAAGCTCTATTCCTAGTAAGGGAAAATAGTGGCAGCTTAGGATCTCCAATATAGCTAATAATATGTTCTCCTCTCCCTAGTGTGTCAAATTACCTCATTATATGTTCATTACTCTACATTTGTATCATTATCCTTCAATGTTCTAGTATAGAAATTGTAAAAGCCCGTATTCGAAATAGGGAATTATGGTTGACTTTAGAGAAATTGTAGATGGCACCACGAAGGCCACCCACGGCTCGTGGAAGGGACCACGGAGTGGTCCGTGGATGGCCTGCTTGAAAATGGTCTGAAGGCCCAGAACTACGGCCTGACCAACATCGACAGTCGTGCAGACGGTCCGTCGTCCTGACCATGGTCTGTCGGTAATGGCCATAGGTCACAACTAGCATTTAAGTTTCAGGGGTAGTTGGGTCTTTTCCTAATTAATTAACTTCTATACTACGTTGTTTTACCGTTTAGTAAGACCCCTATATAAGTGTTTTCAACCCCCAAATTAGCCCATTCAGTCATTCTTCCAAAATCACAAAAGATCAATTCTCCTCTCCAAAATATTTCTCTCTACAAACTTGAAGAAGAAGAAAGACTCAACCTATGGTTTCAAGTCAACTCTCAATTCCTCTATTGAAGATTATCATTTGGCTTCAAGGTATGATAGTTTTCATCCATGGATTCCTTCCATTCATGGAGTTTCCAAATCTCTCTATTTCAAACTTAGAATTCCCCAACTAAGTTAGGGTTTTCTTCAATTATCATGGGTCTTCTTCATTGTTGATTTAAATGATTGAATTGTAATCTCTTAGGCATTTAATGATGAAATACTATGATTTTAGGATGATTTCCCCCATGAACCCATGTAATCCCCATGTTTTCAAGTTATGAATCATATGATGTGGGATTTTTATTGTAAAGGAAGATTTTTATGAAATTAAGCATGTATTGCTAGCTTTACATGAATTTATGATGAAATTCTTAGCTAACCCTTGTTTTCTAAGTGTTGATTATTGAAAGTGGATTTTGAACCTTGAAAGGTAAATTATGGATTTATGCATTTTCTTATGAAATCTATGCAATTGTTTTAAGGATGCTTTGAGAGTAAAGTATCAATGATGATGATCATGATGTGTTATTGAAAAGATTTCCTCATATACACATAAGAGTAAGATGTGAAAGTTTTTCTCACAAAATATGGATTCTAAGGTTGAAAGTGTAACACCCCAGAAATTTTTAGAGCTTAGACTTGAACCATCCTTCGTTGTGAGTAGGATTTTACCGAGGAATTAAAATTTTCTTGAGTGTTAAGTCACTAGAAGTAGCACCTTGAGTTCCAAGAAGAAATAAAGAGAGTTCATTCATGTCATTCCTCATTTCTTCTAAGTTGTGGGTCAATTTCAAACGACAATAACTCTTAGTACAGAATGAGTTATGTGGGCTAAAAGGTATTCAATGAAAGGTCTTCGAGTCCTCTTTCCAACGCCACCGAGTTTGTTAAATTTCGAACTGTGAGTAAAATGTTATGACTGATTTACTAACGACGCACAAACCTGGCAGCAGCTCTGCGTTACTTAGCCAATACAGACCTCTCTACCTGGTGAAAAATTATTCTGACACCCAACTCATTTTATTTATTTTTTTAAGGGTATTTTAGTACTAAAAACCTTGAGGAGGTCATCTAAATTTCCCTAAACGTGTAGAAAAATCAGTTTTCATAAATCAAACTCTCTCATCCACTCCAAAAATTCTACAGTCAAGGAATTCAAGAAACGCTAAGGCTAGGGTTCTTCTTCCAACATTTTCCTTCAAGTTCTTCAAGAAGATGGTTCTTTCAGGTATGTAAGCTTCCATAGTATTGGGTTTGTTCACCCACACGCCAATCATGTTAATTTCAGCGTTAAGTTCATTCTAGAAAGTTGAAGGTTTGATGTTCTTGAATTGTGTTCTTGGAATTGACTTTCGTTCATGAGTTAAGATGAGATTGATGAGTTCTTGAGGAAATCGTGTCGATTTTAGAGTTGTGTTTACTTAGATTCTTGGGTACATAGAGTGGGTATCTGAATCTGAGGAGTAATTGAGAAAAAGAACCTAGTTTAGGTGAATTGGAGGTTAGAAAATGAAGAAGGAAAAAGTCGGGCGAATCTGGGTACGGTCGTGGACCTGTTCCTCAGGATAGGAAATTTTTCTCTCCGCGTCGCGGAGCTGTCATGAACCCTTCTGCCTCAAAATTTATTTCGCGAACAAATATTTAAATGCATCTCTGCGTCGCGTACTTGCTTTCAAACAGTGATTTCTTGATCCTTTTTCATGTTTACCTATCTAAAAACACTCTTAAACATCACGAGATGTTACCTAATAAAAATCACAACCTTGAATTCATAAATCACATTCAATGTAGAGTCGAGAGTCAAGTCTTGAGAGTTCTCGCAAACATTATTGAGAAAGCCCCTTTGAGTCCTTCGAGGAGTCTTCAACAATTTCTAATAACTTGTTTCAATACTTGAGCAAGTGAGTATGAGAGTGAGGAGAATGTATTCATGAGTCTATTTTGTCGTCATGATATCCTTCATATCATGAACCATAACTCTTGAATTCATAATTCACATTCAAGAGAGAGTTAAGAGTAGAGTTCAAGGAAGCCTTTGAGTTCAATTGTTAATCCTTTGAGATCCATCATCGATTTGAGTTAAGTTTTTAGTAAGTAAGTATGAGAATGAGAAGAGTCATATACGTGAGTTCCTTATAGATATTTTGACCCTTGAGTCGAGTCGTTCATGCCCATAACTTCTGCATGAACTCTATCAGTTGAATACCTCTGAGAGGAGTAGTATCTTCAAGTTCTAAGTCTTGAGTATTGAGTTCCTAATGCCCTTTGAGATTATATTTCTAATCATTGGACTATTACATATTACCCATGAAGTTCTTGAGTTGAATTGTTCATGCCCATAATTCCGCATGAACCCTATAAGTTGAATAGTCTTGAGATGAGAGGAAACTAAGATTTCCAAAAGAGTTTTGAGTAGTTTGAGTACCATCTCTTTTAAGAGAACGATTTTTGAGTAATTATCTCAAATCAAAGAAAAAGTTATGTTTTTAAACGTACGAGCTGAGTATTTTGAGAGTAGTATTGAGCACCGATATGGGAATGAGATTGAGTTCAGATAACTCACGTCTCCATAAACCATGTAGCCATAATGGGTAGAAAGGATCAGACTTTTTAGATGATTCCTTAGTGCTTTTTAGGAAAATGGTTCCTTCAGGTATGTAAGCTTCCATAGTGTTGGGTTTGTTCACCCACACGCCAATCATGTTAATTCCAGCGTTAAGTTCGTTCTAGAAAGTTGAAGGTTTGATGTTCTTGAATTGTGTTCTTGACATTGACTTTCATTCTTGAGATAAGATGAGATTGATGAGTTCTTGAGGAAATCGCGTCGATTTTAGAGTTGTGTTTGCTTAGATTCTTGTGTACATGTAGTGGGTATTTGAATCTAAAGAGTAATTGAGAAAAACAAACCGAGTTTAGGCGAATTGGGGTTAGAAAACGAAGAAGGAAAAAGTCGGGCGAATCTTGGTACCAAGTCCGCAACGCGTACCTGTTTCTCAAGCTAGGAAATTTTTCTCTCCGCGTCGCAGAGCTGTCACAGACCCTTCTGCCTTAAAATTTATTTCGAACCAAATATTTAAATGCATCTCCGCGTCGCGGACTTGCTTCGAGAGGGTGATTTCTTGATCGTTTTTCATGTTTAACTATCTAAAAACACTCCTAAACATCACGAGATCATTCCTATCACAAATTTCAACCTTGAATTCATAAATCACATTCAAGGTAGAGTTGAGAGTCAAGTCTTGAGAGTTCTCTCAAAACATTTTTGAGAAAGTCCCTTTGAGTCCTTTAAGGAGTCTTCTACAATTTCTAATAACTTGTTTCAAGACTCGAGCAACTGAGTATGAGAGTGAGAAGAATGTATTCATGAGTCTATATTGTCATCACTATATCCTTCATATCATGAACACTCTTGAATTCATAATTCACATTCACGAGAGAGTTAAGAGTAGAATTCAAGAAAGACTTTGAGTTCAATTGTGAATCCTTTGAGATCCATCATCGATTTGAGTTAAGTTTTGTGTAAGTAAGTATGAGAATGAGAAGAGTCATATACATGAGTTCCTTATTGATATTTTGACCCTTGAGTAGAGTCGTTTATGCCCATAACTTCCGCATGAACTCCATCAGTTGAGTACCTTTGAGAGAAGTAGTATCTTCAAGTTCTAAGTCTTGAGTATTGAGTTCCTAATACCCTTTGAGAGTATATTTCTAATCATGGGACTATTACATGTTACCCACGAAGTCCTTGAGTTGAATTGTTCATGCCCATAATTCCGCATGAACCCTATAAGTCGAACAGTCTTGAGATGAGAAGTATCTTTGAGTCCTTGAGTTGAGTAGTTCATGCTCATAATCCCGCATGAACCCTCTGAGTTGAGAATTCTTGAAATGAGTAGTATCATTGAAATTCTTGAGTTCCAAGTATTGATTTCTATATATGGTTATTGAAATCCTTGCAATGAGTCGTTCACGTCCATAATTTGGTATGAACCATATTTTAAGAAGTCTTTTACAAATGTTTTAAATTTGTTTTAAGACTTAATCTTTGAGTTGAGTAAAGAGTAAGAGTAAAGTTCATTTTGTTTAAAATGATCTATGGGAATTAAGTATTCCCAAGAGTAAATATTTTCACGTTTAAGATGAGAGGAAACATAGATTTCCAAAAGAGTTTTGAGCAGTTTGAGTACTATCTCTTTTAAGAGTAAGATTTTTAAGTAATTATCTCAAATCAAAGAAAAAGTTATGTTTTTAAACATATGATCTGAGTATTTTGGGAGTAGTATTGAGCACCGATATGGGGACGAATTTTAGTTCAGATAACTTACGTCTCCATAAACCATGTAGCCATAATGGGTAGAAAGTATCATACTTTTCAGATTATTCCTTTGTATTTTTTAGCATAGACTAGTGGATCCACTTAGTTCAGGCGTCCTATATAACGGCAAAGTATAGGACAGTTCTGGCAGCGTGGGCAAGACGCTATATCATCACTTAGGCTCATAGTGGTGGTTGTCGGTTAGAGAAACTCCCAAAGAGTTATATTATATTTAATTATATATAAATTGAGTTGTTATTGTATTATTCAATACACTGAGTTGATTTCTACTGTTTTAAAAGCTTTCCATATATTACATGTGTATTGTTGCTTTATATTGAGTGGAGTATCCAGAGTCGAGTATCATATCTTTGAGTTGAGTATCTAATCTCTGTGTGGAGTATCTTAGCCTTGAGTACTTCTGAGTTGAGTAAGTTTTAGTTGTTTTGAGTATCATTGAATATTCCTTGAGTTGAGTAAGTTGGAAAAGAGGCAAGTATGTTTCCTTTTTATCAAGTTCAAGCTTATGTTATGGTTTAGATTTCCCCTTACAAGCTCGTTCATTCCACGTACTGAACCATTTGGCCTGCATCCTTTCATGATGCAAATACAGGTATTCAGGGTCATCAACAAGAGCTTCGTTGATGCCATATGGAGTTTGAGTTAGCTCTCTTGTTTCCGGAGGATTTCATTTACTTTTCAGTTTTGTCAGGATGTCGTGGGTCTTGTTCCGATGTAACATCCCAGAAATCTAATGACCTAATCTAGAACCTAACATGTATTCTAGTGTCCTAAAAAGGGTTAACATCAAGATAATAGTCGTAAAATGGCCTCCCTAACTTAGTACTAAGTTTATAGTCCCTAGATGTCAAGGCATGGACCCCCCAAGAACCCCCCAAGGGTGATTGAGGAGGACCAAGGGGGCTGTCAAAAAGACAGCATGAACCACAAGACTCAACCCACGAGTCGTGGGTTGACTTACGCCCCATAGATGGAAGTCGTGAGTCAACACTTAGCTTTACCAAACTCCCCCAAAACTTCCTAGTCTCAGTCCCTTTTGACGCCTGGAAAGTACGGTCTGTGGACCATACCACGCCGCGTAGACGGGAGCTCGTGGATGAGTCCTAGTCCAAGGCCAAGAGATCAGCCTCAGACCCAATCCACGAGTGACCAATACGGTCCTTGGATGAGTCCAGCCCCGTAGGTAGGGGATCGTGGATTAGGTCTGCCAAGGCTGTCCAAAAACGGCTAAGGGTCAAACATTCCAACTAAATCCTAATTAATTAAGTAATGGTGGGGGCGGTTATATTTAGTTATTTTAACCTAGTATAAGTACTTTTTAACTATTAAACTTCACTTAACTCCTCATAACTCACAAGACCTAAACTCAACCGACTTCCCTCCTAAAAATATTCTCTCTCTAAACTCCATTGAAGAGCAAAGAAGAAGGTCAAGCTAGGGGTTCAAGAGCAAGTCTTTCTTCTCCAAATTCGTGAGGAATTTAACCTAAGGTATGTTATGCTCTTCATTCTTGGGTAGCTATCCAGCAACAAGTGCCTTTAAAGTGTGTTTTTAAGACTTAAAAAATATAGGGTTTTACTCGAACCACGGGTCTTCTTCCAAAACGATTTATATTGTTCAATTATGATTTATTATGATTAATTATGATAGTTTATGGTTATATTGTTGTAGTATTGATGGGTTTTTATGAAAATCTCTCTTGGACCCATGGTTTCCTTTTCTTCCTAATTTGTGAACTAAGATGTGACTTGAATGGTCATGGAAGCTAATAATTGATTATGCTTATGTTGTTAGGATGTTGAATCATGAAATCTCTATATTTGAATGTTGTTAGTTTAGAAGTTAGGGTTGATGATGGTTCATGGCCTTAAAGGGTAATTGGCTAGGGTTTGTGTATGTTGATGTTGATTCTATATGAGTATGTGATTTATTTGGATAGTAATGATCCTATATCTAATGTTGTGGTGTAGATGTAAGATCCTTCTTCCCTATACCCTAAAAACTTGATTATGTATGAAGTATGTATGTATGTTATCATGATCTTGTTGGGTTGGTTGAAAGGACATCCTCATGATCACAATACGACTACAATGTGAAAGGTTTACTCACATGCTAATGTTTCTAAAGTGAAAGGAGCATTCTCACTTAAAGAAACCTATGAGATATTATGATGATATGCTGACACGTGTGTGTCTAATACACCCTCTTATGAATATAAACTTAAGTAAAGACTTGGTATCACTTTTAAAGGGAATTATGCATAGCATCGAGAGGATGTAAAAATGAGATGGGGGCTTTTACGTTTAGCAAGTCTGGCTTCCCAATGTATGTTGTCTCATGGGAAAGAAACCTTTTACACTAGTAGTCCGGGTTTCCAGTTGCAATCCCCATATCCCATAACTATGTGCCCATATAGGTCTTAGCTAGTGGATCCACCTAAAATCTAAAAATGTACGTTCTACCTTAGGCAAGTAGGACACCTCTTTCCGGTGTGGGGATAGAACATTGGATTACATGTAGCTCACATGGTCTATGTTGGTTAATGCAATTCTTCCCTAATGGTATGAATGTGAACTATGGTAACAACATGGACTTTAATTATGACTTCTTAAGGAGTACTACTTAGTGTGAGTGGGGGTATGGGACTTCACTTATGCATTGTACAAGTAGACTCTAAGAGGGGTTATGGTGAGGTTCTCTTATGATTATGACAACTTATGAATTATGTAAGAGAGGTATGTATGAATGTGCTGATGACTTCATTTGTTATAGGTTATGAACATGAATGTCTCCTCTTTTATGTATGTTGGATATGACTATGGTAAAGTATGCTACGTATGTGTTGGTGGCCTAAATGTGATACTTAACATTTGGTAGGGTTAGGGGATCTTACTTTTGCATTGCACTAGTATGACCTTGGGTTGCTTATATGTTGGTTTGACTTGTGATTCTTCATAAATTTATACAATGGCTTTTAAACTTGATAAATGCACGATTTAAACTAAATGTACCTTTTATGTATGTTTTAAAGATTTTAATGCATGGCTTCCATACTTAGTACAATTCATTGTGCTAACCCATATTTTCTACTTTACTATGAGTGTAGGTTCCGGTCGTTGAGACTACTACTTCTTCAAATGATGCTTGGGTTGACTATTCCCTAGGCTTGGTGAGTCCTCAAGTTCGAGGATAATATGTTATTGATTCTAGCTTCTAGTTTACCTTCTGTGCTCTAGACTATGTTGTATTTCCTATTTTTGGAGACTTTATTGATGTAAAGGGCTTTGTCCCTATTTGTACTCTTATGTTAGATGGTGGATGAGACAAGTCTAGTTTCCTATTTTCCTTTATGAAAAGAAGTTGACTTCTATTGTAAAAGTTTTTAATTTTTCCGCATTATTCTATGTCTTTATGTGATGATGTTGCTAAGGGCTTGTATGTGACTCCTTCGGGGTCAAGTACGCCATGTTACTTCTAGGGGGTAGCTTGGGTCGTGACAAACTTAGTATCAGAGCATAAGGTTTTGGGATAATTTTAGGTTGATGTCTCATGAATCACATCTGGTAGAGTCTTGTTCATGAGTGTGAAGCGCGCGACACTTATGAATGAGAGGCTATAAGATGCTTAGGAACTTTTCACTTCTCTCATTACTCTTTAGTCGTGCCTTAAGAGTCTTAACTCTATAAAGTCCTTTTTCCTAACCCTTTTCTTATGCATATAGGAATATGAATACAAGAAGAGCTGCCGCAAGAAGAGTGGAAGAAGAGATTGCTAATGAGGAGGGAGTTCCTCCCCAAGGGTCTCAAGCTCCTCAAGCTCTTAATGATGAGGGGACTATGACTAATGTGGAGATAAGGACGACTCTCTAAACATTGACTCATGCTCTAACGGCTCAATTCACTAGAGATGCTAAAGTCCAAGTGAACCTTAATGCAAGCACTACCTCTTCTAAGATAAGGGATTTCACACGAATGAATCCCCCTACCTTCTATGGCTCCAAAGTGGATGAAGACCTATAAGGGTTTATTGACGAGGTATTCAAGGTGCTATATGCTATGGGAGTGTCTCCAAGAGAGAAGGAGGAACTAGCCGCCTATCAATTGAAAGATGTGGCTCAAGTGTGGCATGAGCAATGGAAGGAAGAGAGGTCTATAAGAGCGGACCCGGTTGATTGGGGAGTGTTCAAGATGGCCTTTCTTAATAGGTTTTTCCCCCTTTGAGTTAAGGGAGAGAAAAATGCAAGAATTCATCAACCTTCACCAAGGAGGTATGAGTGTGAAAGAATATAGCCTCAAGTTCACCCAATTGTCTAAGTATGCCCCAACCTTGGTGGCGGACTCTAAGGCTAAAATGAATAATTTTTTTATGGGGATATCCGACCTAGTGGTGAATGAATGTCGTTCGGTGATGCTTATTCCAAGCATGAACATCTCACGTCTTATGGTTCATGCCTAGAAAATTGAGGAACAAAAGCTCAAGCAAGTGAGTAGAGAAGTGAAGAGGGCAAGAGTCGATGATGGTAATTCGTCTAAGAGTAGATTTGAGGTTCAAGGCAAACCAAGGTTTAAGAAGAGTTTTTCTAATCAAGGAACCTCTAGCACCCTTAAGGTCAACAAAGAGAGAGTGCCTACTCCTAAGCCACAAGGTGGTAGTGGTGGTGGTTCTTATGTTGATAGACCTACTTGTGCAAAGTGTGGCAAAAAGCATGATGTCAAGTGCCTTGTGGACACGGATGGGTGTCTTAGTTATGGAAAAAGTGGGCACATGAAGAGGGATTGTCCTATGCTAAAGGTTCAAGGGAGAGAGTGCAAGCAAGTCCCTCCTAGTGGCTCTAATTTTGATGCTCCCAAGAAGAATCACTTCTATGCTCTCCAATCTAGAAGTGATCAAGAGGGTTCTCCGAACGTTGTTACCGGTATGTTGCAAGTATTTTCCATTAATTTTTATTCATTGCTAGACCCCGGTGCCACTTTATCTATTGTTACACCTCTAGTGGCTATGAAATTTGATGTACTCCCCGTAAATTTAGAGGAACCTTTTTCAGTTTATACCCCAATTGGTGACTCGGTTGTAGCTAAAAGAGTTTTTAGGGATTTTCCTATTTCCCTATCTCATAGAGTCACTTTGGTAGAAACTTTGATGTCATATTGGGAATGGATTGGTTGCATGCTTGTTTTGCTTTCATTGATTGTAGAACAAGGGTGGTAAAGTTTCCATTTCCAAATGAGCCCATTTTAGAATGGAAGAGGGGAAACTCTATTCCTAGAGGTCATTTTGTTTCATATCTAAAAGCTAGAAAAATGATTTCTAAGGGTGTATTTACCATATGGTGAGAGTTAAGGACATTGATTCCGAGACTCCTCCTTTAGAGTTGGTCCCCGTAGTAAGGGAATTTTCAGAAGTCTTTCCTGATGACTTGCCCAAAATCCCTCCTGAACGGGAAATAGACTTCGGCATTGATCTTTTGCCGAATACTCAACCCATATCTATTCCCCCTTACTGGATGGCTCCGGCCGAATTAAAGGAATTAAAGGAACAACTCAAGGATTTGTTAAACAAGGGTTTTATTCAACCTAGCATATCTCTATGGGGTGCTTCGGTATTGTTTGTGAAAAAGAAAGATGGGTCCCTTTGGATGTGTATTGATTATCACCAATTGAACAAGGTCACTATAAATAATAAGTACCCTCTCCTTAGAATTCAAGATTTGTTTGACTAACTCGAAGGGGTGAGTTACTTTTCAAAGATTGACCTAGGTCGGGCTATCACCAATTAAGGGTGAGCGGGGTTGACATTCCTAAAACTGCCTTCCGTACAAGATATGGTCACTATGAGTTTCTAGTTATGTCTTTTGGTCTAACAAATTCCCCGGCGGCATTCATGGATCTTATGAATAGGGTATTTAGGCAATATCTTGATTTGTTTGTGATCGTCTTTATTGATGATATTTTGATCTATTCAAGAAGTGAGGGTGATCATATAAAGCATTTGGGGCTAGTGTTCCAAATCCTCAAGGACCACCAACTTTATGCTAAATTTAGCAAGTGTGACTTTTGGCTAAGGTCGGTTGCTTTCCTTGGTCACATTGTGTCAAGCAAGAGTGTTGAGGTTGATCCTAAGAAGATGGATGCGGTCAAGAGTTGGCCTAGACCTCTATCTCCCACAGATATTAGAAGCTTCTTGGGTTTGGCCGGTTATTATAGAAGATTTGTGAAGGGCTTTTCCTCTATTGATTCTCCATTAATGGCTTTGACCCAAAAGAAGTCCAAATTTGAGTGGTTGTAGGCTTTTAAGAAAAGCTTCCAAGAATTGAAAGATAGACTTACCTCCGCTCCAGTGTTGACCTTACCGGAGGGTACCGATGGGTTTGTAGTATATTGTGACACTTCTCGAGTAGGTTTGGGGTGTGTCCTTATGAAACATGGTAAAGTAATTGCCTATGCTTCAAGGCAAGTCAAGGTGCATGAAAAGAACTATCTGACCCATGATCTCGAATTAGCGGCGGTGGTGTTTGCTTTGAAAATATGGAGGCACTACCTATATGGGGTCCATGTAGATATTTTCACCGACCACAAGAGTCTTCAATATGTTTTTACCCAAAAAGACTTGAATCTCTGACAAATAAAGTGGTTAGAGCTTTTGAAAGATTATGACATGAGTGTTCTTTACCACCCCAGCAAAGCTAATGTAGTTGTGGATGCCCTTAGTAGATTGTCCATGGATAGTGTAGCTCATGTAGAAGATGAGAAGAAGGAATTGGTTCGTGATGTGCATAGGTTGGCCTGTTTGGGTATCCAACTAGTGGATTCCACCAAGGGTGGAGTTATGGTCCATCATAGTTCCAAATTATCCTATGTAGTTGATGTGAAGTCTAAGCAACACCTTGATCCTATTTTAATGTAGTTGAAAGAATCAGTTATCAATAAGTCCGTTGAGGCTTTCTCCCAAGGGAGGATGGGGTGCTTAGGTACCATGGTAGATTATATGTTTCGGATATTGACGGCCTAAGAGAGCAAATTTTAGAAGAGGCTCATGGTTCGCGATATTATATTCATCCGGAGCCACCAAGATGTACCATGATCTACGGGAAGTCAATTGGTGGAATGGCTTGAAAAAGGACATAGCGGGTTTTGTAGCCAAATGTCCGAATTGTCAACAAGTCAAAGTCGAACACCAAAAACCCGGAGGGTTGTCCCAATATATAGATATTCCTACTTGGAAATGGGAGGATGTGAACATGTTCTTTGTGGTGGGTTTGCCTCGCACTCGAAGGCAACATGATTCTATTTGGGTCATTGTTGATAGGATGACCAAATCAGCCCACTTTATTCTGGTTAAGACTTCATTTTCGGCGGAAGACTATGCCAAGTTGAACATCAATGAGATAGTGAAGTTGCATGGGGTTCCCTTATGTATCATATCGGATCGGGGTGCCCAATTTACTTCACACTTTTGGAAGTCATTCCAAAGGGGGCTTGGTACCAATGTTAAACTTAGTACCGCTTTCCACCCTCAAGTGGATGGTCAAGCGGAAAGGACCAATCAAACCTTGGAGGACATGTTGAGAGCATGTGTGATTGATTTCAAATATAGTTGGGATGACCATCTTCCATTGATTGAATTTGCCTACAACAATAGTTACCACTCTAGTATTGCCATGGCTCCGTTTGAAGCACTTTATGGGAGAAGGTGTAGATCTCTGATTGAATGGTTTGAGGTAGGTGAGTTTGCTCTAATGGGTCCCGAACTAGTTTATGATGCCATTGAAAAAGTTCGACTTATTAGAGATAGGTTGAAGACGACCCATAGTCGGCAAAAGTCTTATGCTGATAATAGGAGGAGGGATCTAGAGTTTGAAATTGGTGATTGGGTCTACTTGAAAATCTCACCTATGAAGAGTGTGATAAGGTTTGGTAAAAAGGGGAAGCTTAGTTCCCGGTATGTGGGCCCATATCAAATCTTGAAACGTGTGGGAATAGTTGCATATGAGTTAGACTTGCCAAATGAGTTGGCACCGGTTCACCCGGTGTTTCATGTTTCCATAATCAAGAAGTGCATTAGTGATCCGATATCCATCCTTCGTCTAGAGGGTTTAGGAGTTGATGAGAACCTTTCTTATGAAGAGGTACCGGTTGAGATTTTGGACTGGCAAGTGAAGAAGTTAAGGAACAAAGAAGTAGCTGCCGTTAAGGTTCTATGGAGGAATCACTTAGTTGAGGGTTAGACATGGGAGGTCGAGGCCGATATGATATCCCATTATCCTCATCTTTTTCCTTCTATTCCCATTCAAACTTGAGGTAGGTAGTTCCTCTTGAGTTTTTAGTGTTTTAGGAGTCATGTGTGTTGTATGAGTTCTCCATGATTTCCTTATATTGTGCATGCTCTTGTGAGAATTCATGTTTAGTATTAAATGATTTTTCATGACTTATATGTTCCTCTTGTTGAATTGCATTTTAGTATGATGATTTCATATTTGGCTTCATGAGGTGAAATGATGAACATGCTTAGTTATGTTTTGATAAAATGACATGTTGGCTTAATATTGTTGGGTTGAGCTTAGTTGAGTTGGAGAGGTAGTTCCTCATATGATTATATGAATTGATGAGCATCATGCATATTGGATTGGCAGATGTAGATACTACCTCCATGTGTTGCATTGACCTTGTCTTCTGATGGAGATGACGTTTCCTCCTTTTGAATATTGCATATGGTGAATAGTGCATTTGTGAGTTTTGCACATTTTGTTTGATGTATCATGCATATTGGGCTGCTAGTCTAGAGTTTTATAACTTAGTTGGGTGCCTAGATAGTTATTTGGGGACAAATTTTCCCAAGGGGGGGAAAATGTAACACCCCAGAAATCTAATGACCTAAGCTAGACCCTAACATGTAATCTAGTGTCCTAAAAAGGGTTAACGTCAAGATAATAGTCGTAAAATGACCTCCCTAACTTAGTACTAAGTTTATAGTCCTTAGACGTCAAGGCATGGCCCCCCCAAGGGTCCTTGAGGAGGACCAAGGGGGCTGCCCAAAAGCTCTCAAAAAGATAGCATGAATTACGAGACTCATCCTACGAGTTGTGGGTTGACTCACGCCCCGTAGATGGGAGTCGTGAGTCAACACTTAGCTTCACCAAACTCCCCTAAAACTTCAAAGTCTTAGTCCCTTTTGACGCCTGGACAGTACGGTCCGTGGACCATACCACGCCCCGTAGATGGGGGCTCGTGGATGACTCATGGACCAAGGCCAAGAGATCAGACTCAGACCCAATCCACGAGTGAACAGTACGGTTCGTGGATCAGTCCACGCCCCGTAGGTGGGAGATCGTGGATGAGGTCTGCCAAGGCTGTCCAAAAATGGCAAAGGGTCAAACATTACAACTAAATCCTAATTAATTAAGGGTGGGGGCGGTTATATTTAGTTATTTTAGACTATTATAAGTACTTTTTAACTATTAAACTTCACTTAACTCCTCATAACTCACAAGACCTAAACTCAACCCAATTCTCTCCCAAAAATATTATCTCTCTAAACTCTATTAAAGAAAAAAGAAGAAGCTAAATCTAGGGGTTCAAGATCAAGTCTTTCTTCTCCAAATTTGTGAGGAATTCAACCTAAGGTGTGTATTCTCTTCATTATTGAGTAGCTATCCCCCAAGAAGTCCCTTCAAAGTGTGTTTTTAAGACTTCCAAAATCTAGGGTTTTACTCTAACCATGGGTCTTCTTCCAAAATGATTTCTATTGTTCAATTATGATCTATTATGATAGTTTATGGTTATATTGTTTTAGTATTGATGGTTTTTGATGAAAATCATTCTTGGACCCATGGTTTCCCTTTCTTCTTAATTTGTGAACTAAGATGTGACTTGAATGGTCATGGAAGTTGACACTTGATTATGCTTATGTTGTTAGGGTGTTGAATCATGAAATCTCTCTATTTTAATGTTTAATTTTAGAAGTTAGGGATGATGATGGTTCATGGCCTTGAAGGGTAATTGGCTAGGGTTTGTGTATATTGATGTTGATTCTATATGAGTATGTGATTTATTTGGATAGTAATGATCCTATATATAATGTTGGGGTGTGGATGTAAGATCCTTCTTCGCTATACCCTAAACACTTGATTATGTATGAAGTATGTATGTATTTTATCATGATCTTGTTGGGTTGGTTGAAAGGACATTTTCATGATCACAATACGACTACAAAGTGAAAGGTTTACTCACATGCTAATGTTTCTAAAGTGAAAGGAGCATTCTCAATTAAAGAAACCTATGAGCTATTATGATGATATGTTGACATGTGTGTGTCCAATACACTCTCTTATGAATATAAACTTAAGTAAAGATTTGGTATCACTTTTAAAGGGAATTATGCGTAGCACCGAGAGGATGTGAAAATGAGATGGGGGCTTTTATGTTTAGCAAGTCCGGCTTCCCAATGTATGTTGTCTGATGGGATGGAAACATTTTACATTAGTAGTCCGGGTTTCTAGTAGCAATCCCCATATCCCATAACTATGTGCCCACATAGGTCTTAGCTAGTGGATCCACCTAGAAGCTAAAAATGCACGTTCTACCTTAGGCAAGTAGGACACCTCTTTCCGGTGTGGGGGTAGAACACCGGATTCCACGTAGCTCACACGGTCTATGTCGGTTAATGCAATTATTCCCTAATGGTATGAATATGAACTATGGTAAGAACATGGAATTTAATTATGACTCCTTCAGGGGTACTACTTAGTGTGAGTGGGGGTATGGGACTTCACTTAAACATTGCACAAGTAGAATCTAAGAGGGGTTATGGTGAGGTTCTCTTATGATTATGACAACTTATGAATTATGTAAGAAAGGTCTCTATGAATGTAATGATGACTTCATTTGTTATAAGTTATGAACATCAATGTCTCATCTTTTATGTATGTTGGTTATGACTATGGTAAAGTATGCTATGTATGTTGTTGGTGGCCGAAATGTGATACTTAGCATTTGGTAGGGTTATGGGATCTTACTTTTGCATTGCACTAGTATGACCTTGGGTTGCTTATATGTTGGTTTTGACTTGTCTTTCTTCAAAAATGTACACAATGGTTTTTAAACTTGATAAATGCATGATTTCAACTAAATGTCCCTTTTATGCATGTTTTAAAGATTTTAATGCATGGCTTCCATACTTAGTACAATTCATTGTGCTAACCCATATTTTCTACTTTACTATGAGTGTAGGTTCTGGTCATTGAGACTATTACTTCTTCAAGTGAAGCTTGGGTCGACTATTCACTAGGCTTGGTGAGTCCTCAAGTTTGAGGACAAGATGTTATTGATTCTAGTTTCTAGTTTACCTTCTATGTTCTAGACTATATTGTATTTCCTATTTTTGGAGACTTTATTGATGTAAAGGGCTTTGTCCCTATTTGTACTCTTATGTTAGATGGTGGATGAGACAAGTCTAGTTTCCTATTTTCCTTTTTGAAAAGAAGTTGGCTTCTATTGTAAAAGTTTTTTAATTTTTCTGCGTTATTCTATGTCTTTATGTGATGATGTTGCTAAGGGCTTCTATGCAATCCCTTCGGGGTCGAGTACACCATGTTACCTCTAGGGGTAGCCCGGGTCGTGACACCCGATTTCCATCTTTGACATTTAGAGGCTTCATAGATAGATAGTAGATTTTGAGAAGTCTGTTTCATTAATCTTATTAAATGTATTAAAGACTTGAGTTTCCTATTGTTGGCTAGTTGAATATATTGTATTATTTAGAGTTTTGTTTTGAGTTAAAGCTTTGTATTTATGTTTTCATGAGTTTTTATTCAGTTTTTAAGTTTTTGCATACTTAAGTTAGTCTTCCGCTTGTAGTCATCCAGGATGAGGGTTCGCTTGTCGACCGGCAATGGTTATTGAGTGCCGGCCACGTCCACGGTGTTGACTCAGGTCGTGACAGAATAGTTTTCTCACCTAATTGAATCAAAGATTAAGAGTTATACTAATGAACCTAGCTTGGATTGGTTATTGAAATATGCCTTTCCATTTATGATGACTTAACTTGGATTGGCAAGATAGCGTTTCTTTCCATGGATAATAAGAACAAGAAGAATTGACTATTCCATGGGATTTATGCTTAGCACCAAGAGGATATTGAGATGGAAGTTATCCCGTTAGTAGAGGTCAGGTTTATAGAAGCAATATCCTTATCCCTTACCTATGTGCCCCCATAAGATTATTGTTTAGATAGACATTACATAGTGGATCCACTTTAGCTCAAATTTATGGTCCTTACCTTGGCAAATAGGACAACCCTTTTCGGTGTGGGAGATATCGGGGGATCATGTAATAGCTCATATGGTCTTTATGTCGGTTAAGGCTAATTCCCCACATTAATAATGAACTAAGGTTACTTCAAGAACTATCTCATATGTGTTCAAAGACTTTAAATATGATTAGCTTGCATTGACCATGGTTTTATGACTTATGTTTTCTAACTCTCTTATATCATGTTTTAGCTTGGTCAATTGCATGTCATAAAATGAAATGTCCCTTTTTAGCATGTTGTAAATGTTTTATGCATAGCTATCATACTTGGTACATTGTTTTGCACTAACGCATATTCTTGCCTACACTTCCCCAAATGTAGGGTCCGACAGTCAGGTTTCTCAGTTTGGTGGATAGTGGTTGATTTTGAGATTTTTGAGTTTTGGTTAGTCCTCATGCTTCGAGGACGGAGTTTTATTGTTTCAATTTATTTCATGTATTTCGCTTTTGGACATGATGTATGCGCTAGGCCCAATTTCATTCTATTGTACTAGATGGCTATATTGAAACAAGTGTTTTAGACTTCTGCTTTTCTTTTATAAAACCTATTGGACGTGGACTATTGTTTTGCTCTTATTATTCTATTTCTTATGTTATGAAAGCTAAGTGGATTTTATGGGGTCTTTCAGGGTTCTATATGCCATGTTACATCTAGGGGGTACACCTGAGTCGTGACAAACTTGGTAATCAGAGCACAAGGTTTAGAATTTTCCTAGGATGTCTCATAAGCCACATCAAGTAGAGTCTTGTTCATGAGTGTGAAGCGCGCCACATTTATGAATGAGAGGCTACAAAATGATTAGGAAACTCCACTTCTTTCATTACTCTCAAGTCGTGCGATAGAGTTTAACTCTATAAGGTCTCTCTTCTAATCCTTATCCAATGCTCTACATGATATGGCTAATCAAAGAGCTTATGCTAGAAGGAATGTGAGGGAGAATGAGGAATAAAAAGTTGTTCCCCAAGCTCTTCCAGTTCTGGTCGATCGGTTGGCCGAACAAGTGACTAATGCAGAGTTTACGGCTGCTTTTCAAGTGTTGGCTCAAGCCATGATGGCCCAAGCCAATAGGGAGGTTGCATTTCCCGTGAAACCAAATGTGGGCACGATGGCATCTACAGTATATTGAGGGACTTCACTAGGATGAATCCTTTGGAGTTCCATGGTTATAAGGTTGAGGAAGATCCTCAAGAGTTCATTGATGAGGTCTATAAGGTTTTGATGATTATGGGAGTTACGCCGGTATAAAAGGCGGAGTTGGCCACTTATCAACTAAAAGGTGTGGCTCAAATTTGGTAAAACCAATGGAAAGAAAGGAGGACGAAAGATGTGGGTCCTCTTGATTGGGAGAAGTTTAAGGACATTTTCCTTGATAGTTCTTTCCCTTTGAGATGAGAGAAGCTAAGGTGCTTGAGTTTATCAACCTTTGACAAGGAAGCATGAGTGTGAGGTAATATTCTCTAAAGTTCACACAATTGTCTAAGTATGCTCCATAAATGGTTGTTGATTCAAGGGAAAGGATGAGTAAGTTTATTTTGGGTGTGTCCGAAATGGTGGTTAAATAGTGTCGTATCGCTATGATCATTAAAGACATGGACATCTCTCGTCTCATGGTTCATGCACAACAAATTTAGGAGGAGAAACATAAGGAAAAGTCTAGAGAGGTAAAAAGGGCTAAGATCAATTATGGTAATTTCTCTCATGCAAGGTCCGATGGACATGGTTATCCTAGACTTTGACAAAAAAATTCCGGTCAAGGTTCCTCCAATGCTCCTCCAAAGTTCAACAAAGATATGATGTCTAACGCTATGCCTCAAGGAGGAAATGTTAGTGGAACTTCATTGCCTATGTCTACTTGTACTAGATGTGGAGGAAAGCACTAGGGTAAGTGCCTATCCAGCACAAATGGTTGCTTTAGGTATGGTAAAAGTCGTCATAAAATAAGGGATTGCCCAATGCTTGAGGCTAAAAAAAGAGAGGGTAAGCAAGCTCCTCCTAGTGGTTCGGGTCCCAATGCTCCTAAGCAAAATTGATTCTATGCACATCAGACTCGTGGTTCACAAGAGGGTTCTCCCGATGTGGTTATCAGTATGTTGAATGTTTTCCAACTTGACGTTTATGATTTACTTGATCTCGGTGCTACCTTGTCTTTTGTAACACCATATGTGGCTATGAGGTTTGATGTTCTTACGGATGAGTTGTTAGATCTTTTTTCTGTCTCTACTCCTGTTGGTGATTCTAATGTGGTTAAGAGGGTCTATAAGAAATGTCCTGTTTCCTTTTCCCATAGAGTTACTCTTGTTGACTTGGTAGAGCTTGATATTCTAGATTTTGATGTTATCTTGGGAATGGATTGGCTGCACTCATGTTATGCTTCTATCAATTGTAGAACTCATGTAGTCAAGTTCAAGTTCCCGAATAAGCCTGTCCTAGAGTGGAAAGGGGGAAATTATATGCCTATGGGTCAGTTTGTCTCTTATCTTAAAGCTAGAAAGATGATTTCTAAGGGTTGCATTAACCATTTACTTAGGGTGAGGGATGTAGATTCTGAAATCCCTACTCTTGAGTCGATCCCCATTGTTAATGAGTTTCCGAAAGTGTTCCTAGATGATTTACCTGGTATTGTTTTGTACTAACGCATATTCTTGCCTAAATCTTTCCAAATGTAGGGACCGGCAGTCAGGTTTCTCAATTTTGTGGATAGTGGTTAATTTCGAGATTTATCAAGTTTTGGTGAGTCCTCATGCTTCGAGGACGGAGTTTTATTGTTTCACTTTCTTTCATGTATTTCACTTTTGGACATGATTTATGGGCTAGGCCCAATTTCATTCTATTGTACTAGATGGCTTTATTGAGACAAGTGTTTTGACTTCCGCTTTTCTTTTATAAAAAACTATTGGACTTGGACTATTGTTTTATTTTTATTGTTCTATTTCTTATGTTATGAAAGCTAAGTGGCTTGTATGGGGTCCTTCGAAATTCTATACGGCATGTTACATTTAGGGGGTACCCTTGGTTCGTGACAGGAATGGTATTCACAATAGCAAGGTTGTTGAATTCTCCTCCTAATCAATTGAGGACAATTGTGCCATTTAATCCAATAAGTAGTACACTGATATTACATAGCTCCTTATGTCATTGTTACTAACTTAAAATTTTTATTCTCATGTCTTCTACTACTGGTCCACAGTTCCAAATCTCAAAAATTATTTTGACCAGCAAAAAGACGATCCAATGGATTAAAGAAACTAACTGAAGCAACTTGTATATTTATGGGTGGCAGCCCAGGGGCAAATGCCTAGCATGAGTCGATCCCAATTGGTATAGAAAGGGGGCAGCTCAGGGACAAAAACCAAGAATGGCCGATCCCAAGTTGTATAATTATGAGGAAAACATACCAGGGGTTAAATACCTACCATGGATCATCCTCTTCTACCACTAATCAGCTGGTCATTTGTATTACATGCCTTATTAAGATTATAATGCATAGAAAAGTAAAAAAAATATTGTAATATACATGATCCTACGAGAGTAAACAAAGATGGTCTTCTATTCTTATCTATGCATTAATATTAAAATTTGTCTAATAGAGCACAATAAAGAAATGCAGACTTTATCCTACCTCGAAGTCGAGCACGTGCGCTCCCATTTTGTTGAACTGGAGTTTCCCAGTTTTGAAGCACCTCTGATCACTACCACTCTATCAAAACATTGGTCATAACATCAATATTGACGTTTAGACACCAAAATAACAATAATGGGAGGCGGACCAAAAATTGAGTTAAAACTAGAATGTGGGACCCATACAAAGAATCCCAAAATTGAGTCCGTGAAAAAGCCCTTAATAACTTATTGAGCTTGTGTCCCAAATAGGGACAAAATTCAATGCTCGAAGGAAGGAAACAACACTTGCAAAAAAAAATCACCAAACATCACTAATTAAGAACTTGGGTAGCACCTTCGAGGTGGAAATTACCTCAATCCGACGTACACCGCTCTTCCCCGATCACTCCAATATGTATAAAGAATCAATCACGGATAATATACAACTTGAATCACCCAAAATGGTTATCTAGAGCTATCACAATTGCGTTTTGAAAATGGGGAAGAAGGTTGAACATCATAGGGGACTGATCTTAAATGGCCTTAAAATGGTTCATCACTATTTGAGCCAAATATGGCACGACCACAATGAAAAAAAATGAATTTGTATAATTGGTTCATCGCTATTGCGAGGCCAAGGGTCACGTTCATGATGAAAAAAATGTTAGCCACAAGCAAAGCCAAAAAAATCAGCTGAGGCTTCGATGTTCAATTGGGTGCTCCAGATTCATCTTGGACTCCATGGGCGCAAATAAACTATGTTACCCCATCAAATTCGATATTTCAGACACAACAAAACCATCAAAATACCATTGGAGGTAGTTTTAAAAAAAAAAGACCCCAAAACTTGGTCTTGTTTTAGCTAAAATACACAAAGAAGCAATAAGATAACACTCAAGCTACTCTCTAAAACAAATCCAAAGCATAAGCGGTCTTTGTCAATAAAAAATACCCAATTAAGAGTCGGGGTCGAATCCCATAGAGAGTATTATATATTGGACGGAATTCTATAAAGAATTATCGAAGGTAAATCAATTAATTTGTAGCAGTAAAAATAATGGGTCGATGATTCCACCAAATTTACGAAAAGGATTTTTTGTATCAAGAGTCACATTTTAACTAAGATTTAAGAAATTCAAATAAGTAACAAGTAATCTAGGGGGTACGGGAATTTGAAATTGATGTTATATAGGGCTAGTTATATTGCTCTATAGTGCTAAATTCTCATGGATAGGCTAGGTCATCTTCAATGAGACTAATCATCTTTAGATCTTGTCACGACTGAATTCCTATAAAGACAGACAGGCACCCGATGCCCTAAAGGCTTGAGAGAACCAACATATAACATGTGCTTACTATGCATATAACTTTGACAATTTAAAGTTGTGCCAAGTTAATATAGCATGCAGCGACAAGAATCAATATCCGTAAACCAAAAACTTATATACAAGACTAGGCCGTTGAGACCAACTGTAAAGAGAGAGGACGCAGCTGAACTATATACATTAGTCTACAAAGCCTCTAAAATATAATAGGCCTTAGTTTAGGATTGTACAACTCCCCGCCTTACCCTTAACAATCATACAGTAACAAAATAGGTGCCAAAAACTTGGTACGCCCTGAATCAACCTGGAGTTTAACTAATAGTAGTTGAGTACGTGTGCTCCTACTAAAGAGGTCTACTAGCTGGAGTACTTATGCATGCATCATGAAATGTTGCGTCCCCGTGAGGGACATTAGTATGAAAAATATAATAAATATGTAAGGAAATAGAATATGTAAAACAAGGGGTAAAATGAACTCTAACATCAGTATATAAGTGCATAGATCATAATAGAAGACCATCTTTGTTTACTCTTGTGGGATCATGTATGTTACATTCTTTTCTTTACTTTTTTGTGCATTATAATCTTAGTAAGGCATGTGATACAAATGACCAGTTGATCAGTCGAAGAAGAGGATGACCCATACTTGGCATTTTAACCCCTAGGATGTTATCCTCATAATTACAAAACTTGGGATCGGCCCATGCTAGGTTTTAGCCCCTGAGCTGCCACCTTTCTATACCAATTGGGATTGACCCATGCTAGGCATTTTCTCCTAGGCTGTCACCCATAAATACAAAAATTGCTTCACATAGTTTCTTTAGTCTTTGAGAATATCTTTTTGGTGGTCATAATAATTTTTGAGATTTGGATCTATGGACCAATAGTAGAAGACATGAGAATAATAACTTTAAGGTGGTAACAATGATATAAGGAGCTATGTAACATCAATGTATTACTTATGGGCTTAAATGGCACAATTGTCTTCAATTGACTGGGAGGATAATTCACCAAGCTTGTAGTTGAGAATACCATTTCTATACTAGCACATAGAAGGACAATTATATAAATGTAGAGTAATGAACATATAATGAAGTAATTCGACACACTTGGGAGAGGAAAAATATTGTCAGCTATATTGGAGATCGTAAGTTGCCACTATTTTCTCCTTACTATGAATAGAGCTTAGGAAATTCACTTCGTTCATATTAATTGCAAATATCACATATCATGCCAAGAAATATAGAATCGGTTAGCCTTACATACCTTATTATTTGACCAATACAACTATCACGATTAAGCCTCCCATTTAGGTGTTAATCTACAATATAATTCATGATAAACTAAAATTAAAAGCTATCACATTGTTGGTCTTGTAAAACAGTAGCTAACTTTGACGGACAATGAGTCCATACAGTCCTTAAACAAATGAGTATCAACACACTCTTTTTCTATGTCTAGTACAGACCTTATATATCCTTTCCCAATATTACCCAATCATCCCCAACAACAATACATAAAATATCCCCAAAATTCTATATCATAGCAACAAATTATTAAACTCACAACACACCCATAATTTCATTCTCAAACTCTCCACATAAGGAGGAAAGAGATGGAGTAGCAACCTTACCTCAATTTCTCCAACTTCTCCTTATAACTTTAACTTCTCTTCATACTTAAACCAAAGTAGAAGAGAAAAGTATTTTAGCAACCATGAAAATTGAGCAGTAGCTTGTGGAAACATCCTGCCTTGTATTTATACTTATGCATGAATAACATGTTTTCCTAGACTTCCATGGGAGAATTAAACTAAATCCATAAGTGTTTCTCTTCCCTTGGTTTGCAAATATGAGAGTTTCTTCAAGAACACTACAGGAATTTTAATCTTGCTTATTTAAGCCTTGAGAGAAAGAGAGAGCTGGAGTTAAATCTTATTTTCTTAAGTGTTAAAATGAGTGAAAAGACAAGCTTATATTGGATTTATAAGGAGCCTTCGTGACATTAAAAAAATACACTAGAACCTCCATTTTTAGCATCATTTTCAGCCACTAATAGGTCAAGTAGGTGATGCACATGTTTATGTACATCAAGCTGCTCAAAAGGTCAAACTAGGTGATGCACCTACTTTTCTTTTCTTAGTTGGGCTTAACTACATTGGTCCTTGGAAGATTTGGCTGCTGGGATTTTATTTCCATTTTCATTTTCTTTTACTTAGTTTGGGCCTCAAGTGAGTACATTAACATAGTCCTAAATCTGATCTATTAACCTTTGGCCCTTTAACTAGATCCATATAGCTCAAGTAGGTGATGCACCTAGTAGCTTAATTAAGCCAAGAAACTAGCTCACTATTTTATTCCATTCTCTAAATATTAATCCCTTTTGTTTTAACTTAGCACCTAACTTTTAACTTTAAGCTCAATTACCCCCTTACTATCTCAAGTTCAAATACTTTTGTTGGGGTTGACAGAATACACATGCTGAAACGTGTAAGGCATTACATAACCTTCCCAGCTAGTTTAACCCAACACTAATACGATAAGGCTATGTCAAGTATCAGATGAATAGATCTAGCATATGCATAATAGGGGATGTTACATCTCCCCCCCCCCCCCACCCCCATTTAAGAACATTTGTCCTAGAATGTTAGCATGGTTATCCAGCCCAAACAAGTTCAAGCCTAAGTTACGTAGTACTATTAATCACATAATAAATATAGACTTATACTTACTTGTCAATGCCTAAACTGAACATTTTCATCATTCTCATTGGTCTGAAAGAGATGAGGATACTTCAATTTAATTACTTCTTCTGCTTCCTATGTAAATTTATCAACTTGTTGGTTTCTCTATAGTACTTTTATAGAAGCTACTTCTTTATTTCTTAACTCCCTAACTTATCGATCCAGAATAGGAATGGGTACTTCTTTGTAAGTGAGATCTCCCATAACTTCTACATCTTCAGTATGAGTAATACGAGATGCGTCACCTATGCATTTTCCAAGAATTGAGACATGAAACACCAGATGAACTTTTGAAAGCTTTTGAGGTAGCTCTAACTCATATGCAACTTGGAAAAATCTGTGAATAATCTTACATGGCCTTATTGTCACGACCCAGGGGTACCCACTAGATGTAACATGGCATATAGAACCCCGAAGGTGTAACAACCCTCAAAATAAAGTAGGATAAAGTAGAGCCTCACATGAGTTTTATGCATTAATAACTTGTTAAAATAATGAAGAATAGCCTTTTTAGTCAGTTTTAAAGAGTTTGGAAGTCAAACGTCAATAGACGACCAAGACGTTCGGAAACTAGTCTTTTACGTGTTGGTGTGTTCTTGTATGGTGTTCATGTTTTTATGTGTTGTTTGGAGTCTAAAATCAGTGTAGGTGACCCTAGTGTCTTAATAAATGTTTTTAGGGTCAAAACGTTTGGATACAACGCCCCGGGGGCCACCCTAAGGGTCCACGAGGAGGACCCCAACCTTGGCCAAGCAAGCTGCCAAGGCAGCTTAAAAATGTGCATGGAGGGAGCATGTCCACATCGCGGACTAGCTCCACCATAGGCCAAAAGTTTGGTCCGCGTCGCGGACTCTACTGTCTCGAATTTAATTTCCAGAAAACTTGTGGGAACACCTCCGCGTCGCGAACTTGTTTCTCGACGAAATCTGCGAAAATAAAACTCAAGTTTGACTTATTTAAAAAGGTCCAAATAAGTGAGGGGTAGTTTAGGTACTTTGGAGAATTATTATAAACAGTTATTCTACCTATTTTAGGGTATTTTAAGTTGGTTAAAACCCCAAAACCTAAAATTAGACCCCATTCTTCAAATTAGACCTTCCCTCTCAAAATAGATTCTCTCAAAAACACCATTGAAGACCTTGATGAAGCTCAAGCTAGAAGATGGGTTTTCAACTGATTACTTCTTCAATTTCATGGGTCTTCAATAATTAAGGCATGGTGACTCTTGATTCTTGAATAACCTCTCATTCAAGGAATTCTATCAAAGATTTTCAAAAGTGATTCAAAGACCAAACTTCTCAATTTTCAATCTAAACATGGGTTCCTTGTCAAACGATTTTCTAAATCATTCTATTAATGAATTAATGTGTAATTAAGGTTTTTAAGATAATTTTCAAAGGAATTATTAAAGAACCCATGATCCCCAAATTCTCAAAATTGGCATATGATGTGCGTCTTTGTGAATATGATCTCTATTGGTGAAATTATGTTTAGATTAGATTTTATTGATGTCTCCTATGATTATCTATACTTATTCATGTTGAATTGTTGGTATATTGATGAGTAGAGGATTATGGCCTTATGGGCAAAGTTATGGGTTGATCCCTTTGTTTATGGAATTGTACTTAGACTATGTTTATGATATTGAATTACATTGTTGATTCTTATTGCTACCTATGTCAATTGATTATGAATTGTTGAGGATTGATCCATGGTGATCATGGCTTGGAGAATTGGTAAGTTGACCTAACTTCTAGTCTATAGTATGAG